>PVKA01001190.1:117388-155639 GCA_004027165.1 Ctenomys sociabilis
TTTTTTTTTTTTTTTTTTTTTTTTTTTTTTTTTTTTTTTTTTTTTTTTTTTTTTTTTTTTTTTTTTTTTTTTTTTTTTTTTTTTTTATAATGTGAGGGTCAATTTATCAAGCCTTATCTATGTGGATTTTCAAAAATTGTATCCCTTGTATTCATAAATTCTCTACTTAACTGCTTAATTCTTTAGTAAAGGAAGATGAAATTTGAGCTGAGTAGGACAAATTTATTAGAAGAAACAGGTAACCACTACTTTCAGCAGAGTCATGGAGAAACTTGAGAATATATTCTGGTGTCAGATGAAAATACCTAAAAGAAAATTACCTATCTATTTCATATTGAATCCTATGTTTAAAAAGCTGAAAAGCTCATTCAATAAAATTTCACTTTATCAAAGTTCTTAGACATAGGAAAAAATAATGAAAGAAAAAAGTCCACCGATTCTTGCGGTGTCACTCTTGTAATTTTCAAAAGACATTTTTGCATATCTTTTAACCTTTTCATGCCATAGGATTGTGCTGATATGTA
Source organism: Ctenomys sociabilis (assembly GCA_004027165.1). Classification (NCBI taxonomy): domain Eukaryota; kingdom Metazoa; phylum Chordata; class Mammalia; order Rodentia; family Ctenomyidae; genus Ctenomys; species Ctenomys sociabilis. The sequence goes on from PVKA01001190.1 coordinate 117,913, forward strand.
TGACAATTGAAAAAAAATATTAGGATTAGAACTCACAGACTTTCAGCAATGGATAGCCCCGTCAGCAGCAGACCCGAGGGCTACTATAAACCATTACTCATTGCTGCTTCCGCCTGATGAACTACCAATAGACAGACTTACTCAGGAACTCAGAAAGATCAGTGAGAGCTCTGGACAGATTAAACCAGAGCAAACTTGAAGTCTCGAACCTTAAAGCCAGGGGAAATCAGGCAGCTAGGACACAGGTCCTAAATAGGTCCCTTAAACTAAAAGTGGGTCTTAAATGAGTTAGCATCCCAAAAGGGGTGATCCTGGCCTAATGACAGGATGCTCAAGAGACAAAGAAGAGGTTCTTAATCAAATAGGAGAGGCCTTGGGGAAGTACAATACAAAAGAAGCAGCTTGAACTCAACTTCAAGGGCCTCTTGCAACCAGGGACATCCCCGCTGTGTGTCAGGTACACAGGCCTCAAAACCTGCATTAAAAAATCCCTGGGTCTAATCTCCACTCTCCAACTAGCTGAGAGCTGTTCTATTCTTTCTAATGAACAGCCCTTCGGTCATTCGCCATGACTTGCTGCTTGCTGTTTTGTGGATTGAATCTTCACCGCCCAAAACAAGGATGGATCAAGACTCTAGCTGAAATATTTCTCCAGTTCTACTCATACCCCAAGTTCCTTAGAGAGGAACAGAGTTTTCTAAGCACTTAATTTCCTCCTGGCATAATCTTCTCTATTCTAAACACAATTAAGCCGCTTGAAATGCAATTAAGTATAGGTAACTCTCTGATTAAGATAGGACTTAATACTCTTCCCAATTATTTCTTCCCTGTAAAGTCACTCACTATGGTAAATGTTTGTAAAGTATTATATGGCATCAAAAAGGCTTCAGAACTGATGTTATAGGCAGCAAAGTTAGAGGATGTGTCATAGGCAATCAGGCAGGGCTAGGTCCTCAAAGGACAAATGCAGAAGATGAGATACCTTGCAACTTGTGGAAGAGACCTATGCTTCCAGCTGTGGGCCAGACTGCAGGGCAAAAGATGAAACAAATGCACCCACTACTTCCTAAGGTTAAACACTACAGATTGATATCCTAAATAGGTCTCTGACAGCTGAAAGCTGGGAAGAGCCACTTTCTCAGCCCCTCACAAGAATAGCTCCTGTTCTGTTTCCTGAGCTCGCTAAGCGATTTGTGTCTCCATTTAGTCCTTGATTTAATCAATTTTACCTGAGCAATTATAATCTTATTGTTTGACCATAGTTTTGTTCCACCTCATACCCACCTTGTGATTTCCTGTTGGACTTGCCTCTTGTTGTGGATTTACTCTACAAAATTCCCTAGAAAAAGCAGGGTCCCTTTTTGATTGTAATTATTGTTTTTGTTTGTTGTTTAAAGAATCTTTTTTTTTTTTTTTTTTTTCAGAACCAGGGATTGAACTCAGGCCCTTGTGCTTGCCAGGGAAGAGCTTATTCCACTGAACCATCTCCCCAGCCCTAATTTTTAAAGAATCTTGCATGTTTAATCTGGTAATCTAAACAATTAATTCGAATGTTTGTTGCAATGTAATGCAGCAATCGCTGAATTCCTATTACTTTGTTTTGAGATCTTGTGTTGCTTCTAATCAAGTTTTTTTTCTTTCACTATTTTGCATTGTTTAAAAATTTTAAAAAATGAAAAAGAAAATGCAGGGTCCTTGGCAATGCATTTGAGACCCCTTCTGTGTCTCTCATGCAGAAACTTTCTTTCCCCTAATGAGTATATTCTGCTCTTAACCTCCATTGTTCCTAAAATTCATTCTTCGATTTTAGAAAACATGAACTCCTAAAAGACAGCTAGCAGGTCGACAGGTTCTTTCCCTCATATCAGAAGCTATTTCATTATAGTAGATTTCTTTAAGCTCAGATAGACTGTTTTCAATGCCTTCCAGAGGTGTTAATATTAACAATAATTTAACAAACATTGATGTGACCTTTTGTGCAAGATGGAACCGCAAAACAATAGCAAAATAAACAAGTAAAGAAAAACCTGCTCATAAAGAAAGGGGACAAAGGAAAAGAGAGGAGAGGGGAATGAGGGGAGAGAAGAGCCATGGGCAGTAGGAGTAGGAGGAGGGAGAGTGTCAAAAGAGTAGGGGGGAGGGGAGAAGTGGGGGATGCTGCCTAAAAGACTGGCACTGTCCTATGTGTTAGTGCAACAGGATCCTGCCTAGAAGATTCAAGCCTACAGAGTATACTGTCTAGGAATGTGATAAAGCTATCTACTGCAATTATGAAATTATATTATGTATCATTTAAATCCTAACATATATTTAACACACTTAACATATTTACAGAGTGCTCACGGTTACTCTTTATGCTGAAGATACAGCACTGGAAAGGTGATCAAATATTATCTGCCTTGAAATCCTGATTCCAGTGAGACAGATAATATAGATGATAACATGATATTACAGCAAAGAATAACAAAGCAGAACAGTATACAGAATTTAAGGTGATGAGAGACACTGAAATTTTATGAAGGGTAGACAGAAAAGACCTTCCTAAGAAAACAGTATCTAAATAATGTTACCAAGAAGAGGAAAGGGAGTAACGTAGGTTCATGTCTTGGGAGAAAGGATTTCAGGAAAATGGAAGTGGTGAGGCTCTGCGGTGGAAGCTTCCTGAGAACACAGGAAATCAATGCAGCCAATAGAGAGGCTCTGGCAAGGCCTCAGAGAGGTAAACACAGTCTGTGAAGGGCACAGAGCTCCCCACCGGTATGAGGTTTATCTCACTGATAACTGTAATAGGCTTAGCAGAATCCATCCTATCAAAGGTGAGTTTCAGCACTTTCCCTTCGTCCCTTGTGTCCTCAAATAAGTGATCTGCAGGAGACAAGTTGGCTGATAACCAGGAAAGAAATGATACCCTCAGAAAATCTCCAGTTGTAACCTACCTGTCACTATCAGCAGCTTGTAAAACAGTCTTACAGAGCTAATGAAAGTATTGTTTGCAAACTTTTATTTTAAAGAAAAATAATAATAAAATCAATAGTATAACATTTCAAAACAAGATAGCAAGAGTACCAATTAGCACACTGAACTACATTTTCTTCAAATTTTAGTAGTTCTATTACAAAATATGGGCATGAAGAATTGGTCCAACAATGCAGGCATAAACCTCTCATTTCACTGAACTAATAGCAATTGGTAGTATAACTATCTGAACTATCTGATAGTTTTTCTTTTTCTCTCCCTTCTTTGGACAAATTCTCTTCTATAATTCTCACACTCAAAAGAATTCTCAATGCAATGGGAAGAACTGGCTATTTATCTTGTTTCTCTCAATACAGGAAGAAACCATGGTGAGATTCAATGGAATGTGTGATGTTTCATTTCAGAGTTCAAGATTAAGGAAAAATCCAATAGCTGATAAATCATTATTTCTGCTTATACCCGTGAGCGTGTTAACAGTTTGACAGAAGAGGCTGGTGTCTGAATCAATGGGCTGAGTCATGAAGATTCTCTTGCAGCGTGGGCTGGCCTCACTCCCCTGGCGAGGTTTGTACAAAGCTGAAAGCAAGCAGAAAAGTGAACTATCTCCCTCTCATCACCAGCTGCAGCATCTTTCCTTTCCTGGGCCATGAGGACTCTGAGTTCATTGGCCTTTGGACTGCACCATGCTGCTAGCATCCGTGAGCTTCCAGTGTGCAGATGGCCTATCATAGGACTTCTCAGTCTCCATAGGCGTTTGAACCACTTCTCTTAACAAACTCCTTCCTGTTACTCTATCATTCATCTATATCCTGTTCCTTCTGTCAGAACAACCTAGAGTGCTGTGTTCAGCATTTCTAAGAAGACATCAGAAATCATACTGAAGTGAATATACCCTGATTTTCGTGTCCTCCCATGCTCTTTGCATCCAATTCAACATGATACCTGTTTCACAGATCACCCTTAGAATTTTAATTTAATTTTCATAAGATCTATGAAGTTTTAGGATATATTTACAAAAGTTTTTAAGAAACACTGACCAGAAATAATTTACTATAGTGGAATATGTAGAATTCCACTATAGTGGAATTGTATCAGTATCGTTTACATTATGAGAAATATTTAATATTCATTAGCCCCAAAGCCTTTCACTCCTCGCATGAACGTGAGTATATTTCATACCTATGTTCTCCCTTCATGTAGTTGGTAGTGCAGATGCTAAAAAGGAGATCCACATAGAGTGACCAGTGGACCCCTGACCTAACCATTTTACATCATAGGTGATAATACTATAGAGCAGGGTCACTGGGTCTCCTTCACTACAGAGAGAGGAATTACACTGCCCTTGCTTCTACAACTGAACCCCATCTTTAGTCTTTTCTTTGTCCTCCTTAATGAACAGGTGAAATACGACACAGGTACTGTCCTATGCAACAGTAAACAATTACAGCAACAAACATATTGAATTCAATTTTACTTTCAAATGGAACAGAAAGAAGCCTAAACACAATCTTACCAATGATATCATGGATTTAAAAGATAGAAGAAACCCTGAACATTAGTACAGATAATTACAGCCACTCAAAAAAGTTACACATTTAACCACAAGTTCTTTATTTTCATTTTGAAAATAAAAAGCATGCATTTTCAGTGTTGTAAATGTAACTGAGAAAATAAAGGGGAAAGAAAATATTTCAAGTTGTATTTTTGCCCAGAGATTTTTCAGAAGTATATCTCTTTCAATTTTCTTATAAATAGTGGGAGCAAAGATGTAGTGATTTTAATATCTGTGGTTCTAAGTTTGCTAAGAAGTTTCTCTGAGTTTCCTATAATATGTAATAAAGAGAGAAAATATTTTTCCTTGGGAAAGAAATTGAATAGGGAAATTCAATAAGCTCATTGTAAATTCACTTATATCTGAAGTGACATCCATATTTTTTCCATGATTAAAAAATTAAATACCAGCCCTCCTGAGATATCAAGAGCCTGTGGATACCATAAAAGGGAATTGAGTTTAAAGATGCAATTAAGGTTACTAATTAGCTGACCTTGAGATGGAGACTTATTCTGAGTTAGATAGGTAGAGTTAAAATAGTCACATGGATGCTTAAAAATAACTTTCCAGCGGTGATGCAAGAGAGAGGTTCAGGGGCCAACTATGTGGCTTAGCAGCACAGGGCATGCCTGACAAGTGTGAGTTCTAAGTTCAATTTCTGGTAGCAAAAATTAAAGAGGGAGAGAGACAGAAAGAGAGAGAGAGAGAAATCAAGGGAGGGAGAGAGAGAGAGATTAGCAATACACACAAATGATCAGAACAACATAATGCTGATAACTGATGGAAAGAAGCCATCCCCATGGGATGCACATGGTCTCCAGAAGCCGGAGAAAGCAATGGAATGGATTTTGAGAATCACAAGGAACAGATTTAAAGACATCAGACCAGGAAAACCAACAGAATTGTCAGACAGTAAATTTATGCTATCATTGTCCAAAAATCTGTACAAAAAATAAATGAACAATGATATAGGACTTTCCAAAATTATCTAAAACTTATCTCATGAACGTATGTACTATGATGACATATATTTTAATTTTGATGGGGTAAGAAGTTTGGAAGTAAAAATCTAGCTGCATACACCTTGTCTCTGCATTTTAAAAAATGCACATGAGAAAGAACCTATTAATTTTAAAAAAGATAGCAACATCAAAAAAGTTATTCTTGAGATACCTACATCAAGCCAAGTCATGGAAAAGAATATTTGCACATTTCAATGACTAATAAACACCCTGTATTGTCAGCTTTTCCCCAGTCAAGTGAAAAGATTTATATTTGAGCATATTTTAAAAATCTTCAGGGTTCAACTGCTTTGACTTACTTCCATTTAACTACATGTAATTTTAAGTGAGATTCATATCCTTATTTTCTATGGGTTTTTCCTAGAGAGAAACTTTAAGTACTGCTTCCTACACTGCCAAGTCCTGACCCATTGTTTCTGATGCATCTACCATGTATAATATATGTTGTCTCTTTTCCAGCCTTTCCCACAACCCACCTCCCTCTTGCTGTCCCATTCCATCCCTTTCTCTAGGGGACATTTTCTTTCCTTTGGACATTCCCAAACGGTGTTCCTAGCTTTTTACCTTTTGCATTCACATACTCTGTAATTTTATCCAATATTGATAATATTAAATCTATACAAGTGATGTTTCAATATTATTTTGTGTGTGTGTGTGTGTGGTCCTAGGGATTGAACTCAGGACCTTGATCTTGCCAGGTAAGCACTTATTCTACTGAGCTATCTCCCCAGCCTTATATTATGTTTTTAATGCAATAAATAAAAAGCACAGTGACTTGCTATCTCCTCTGTGAAGAATTCTGGTGATACTAAAAATATCTACCTGGAATTTTTAAACCCCCTCAAATCATTAGATTATCTTTCCTTAAAAAAAGTTTTTTGTTGGTCCCCAATTTCTGTTAAAAAGAATAATTTCCCTAGAAATATCTCAGAAATCATGCATGATCTTGAAATGATATAAATTTCATTTTAAATTAATCACCCTGTTCATTCCTTTCTAATATTTGCGATATTTCCTTTCTAACGTTTTTTTCCTAATGTGTTTCATTGCTGCTACTTTGACTCAATACAAACTTCTAACATCACATACCTCAGCCTTTCCAAACACTTTTAAACTTTTAAATTTTATTTTATGCTGCTGTAGTTCCATCCTGGGTGGAATTCATCTCACTCATTTGTTTGTTTTCTCTCAGTTCTGTTGTGGATGCTTTGAGCATCCTGTGCAGATGCCACCAGCCTCATGTAGTGGGAGCAGTGGTTGATGGGTGACTCACACTTCCAGCTTCCCTGGAAATGCCTCTCCCTCATTCAGGCTCTACCTCAGTTTGTATACCAACTTCTGCAAGCAACTAACAGGGGCATGGAGTAGGGTCCCTGGCCTCAAGATAGAACTAACCGCACTATCACTACCTTCTATGGAGTCAGAGTGGTACCACCCACCTCCTTTGCCCTGTCCCACTCCCTCAGTCTCCTGGGGTAATAACTTCTCCAATGAAGCATTTGTGCAAGACTCCTCATGCCAGGCTTTCCTGTGAAAGGTTCTCATAGTACCCGACTTAGATACCTATTATTCTTCTATTTTTTTCTACGGCACAGATTGCCTGAGCACTCCAAGCTGAGTTTCCCAGACTCCAGCATCATCTGACTTTACGCTGAGTTTCACATGGTGACTTAAGGGTAGAAGGAGCCTCTCCTCTTTGTGAGATGCTTCCTGAAGCATCAGTGCCCAGGTGGAGCTGCAGCTCCTGTAAATTTGCATCTGTCGTAGTTTGTTCCCATGCATCATACTGTTTGTTGGGGGGACACTGCTGTAACTTGTCACTACTTACTGACATTTTTATTTTTCACAGAAGTTTCACAGAATTTCTGAAACTAAGTGATAAGAATATGCTAAATGTGAAAGACCTTTGCTGAGATTCCTAGCTGCTTGGCTCACTAACTATATCTTTACCTGAAGCCTTGTGGCTTCCTGCCATTGTAAATTTTTAATGTGCCTGTTATTTAATTAGGTTTTTAGTACAAAATTTAAAACACCAATTTATGAGGATAAATTCCATTTGTCAGAGCAAAAACAGATCACAGGTAGCCCCTGAGCTAAGAAACAGCAAATCTGTGAGTCTACCGCTTTCTGATCCATCTTGAGCTGCTCTGAAATCTGCTCTCTCTTTCTTGGTGTCAAAGATTTCACCCTCCTGGTGTCTGGATTTTGGCAGCTTTTTTCTGGAAGTAAATATCAATGAGGTGATTGGGGATTGTCACTTTGCAAATACCATTTTTGTCATTGCAATGACAAATTTCTGGTGTGTTCTTCATAGAGTCACAGGTAGCAAGCCACGGGCCCACTGCTTCAGGAAGACCACTCTCTTGCCTCCGTGATGCCCGGTGAGGATGATCAAGATGATGCAGGGAGCGATGCTCGCCGAAGTTTCCTCACGTGCTGACTGAAGGGTTTCCTGCCATGGCTCAAGAGCTTTCGAGGCACATTGTCAGTAGAGAACCCCGCCATCGTTAATCATCATGCTGCTTTCTAGCTCAAATGGTCTTTACGATTTTTCCATCACGTGTGTAACCAAACCCTCTATCAGAAATATCTAAGGTCTTTTTGTCACTAATTTTTAGAGCCCAAGTGCATCTGGGTGGAACAGAATCGTGAGGCAGTCCTCCTCATGGATTTTCTCATTGATCTTTTACAATTCAGTCACTAAACGTTCAGTCCCCGAATGCTTCATTTTCACAGCCAAATTTCCATTTTTCCTCATTATGAAACTCATTCTAATCTTAGCACTTCAAAAATGCAGAAAGCAGAAAGTGAAAATAAATGTGTGGATCTAAGAAATCAAACTTTTAGAGGTGAAGGGAATATGTAAAAGTACAGGGACCAAGTCTGGCAGAGTGGTAGGGGGAATGATGAACCGGAGAGTGTTGTCAAGGTGGGGACAAAGCTGGTTTTGACATCAGATGTGGGAGGGCCTCCAAGGAAGCTTTTCTATTTCAGTTTGTCCTCAGAGCACACATTGCATTTGGGATGTTGAAAAGAGCGTCCTCTGATCACCCTTTGGGTCACTGCTCTCTGCCTTGATTCCCTTCACTCAGAAGAAGTGTAGTCACAGTGGACATCAAAGCTCTCCAGGAGCCTTGCACAAAGTCACTGAACCTCATCATGACCCCAGAGTAAATAGATTTAAAGCATCAATGTCTTCAAGCATGTCGTGCTGTGAAAAGAAATCTTAGGAAACATATGAAAAAATGCGAGGCATTTAAACATTTTCTCAAATAATATGCTTAATTTTCTATAGAACACAAATAAGAACAATAGCAAGCACAAAAAGTTTTACATTGTCAGGCAAGATAACTGGAACAAAATCTATTTTATCTACTAGAAAATAGGGTGTTTGAATGCACTACTATATTTGAAATTGAATTGTTTTCTTTGTATCATACCTTTTCAGTATGACTTGATAATTCAGTTGTGTTAGCAGAGCTACATGGTCACCAATTCCGTTGAACACAAACGACAAGTAAGCATTTGTTTGAAGCAAATTTTTGTATTTCAATGATACTACATGCTGATTTTTCTTTCTTAGAACAATTTTATATTTCCAGTCGCTTAAACCTTGAGCATTTCATCATGTAATCTTCCAAGGCATGAAAGTTTCTGTTTCTTTTTTCTTTTCCTTTGGCAAGAATACTCATTCTTTAAATGTTCTCTTCTACCACTACCTGGATGTATCATCCATGCCTCTATCTCTAAACACTAATGATACTGACTGAAGTTTTAAGTATTGATGTAGCCATTGATTTTATAAAGATCTGAAGCCACTGGAGGGAGCTGGACAGAAATGTGAAGTCTACAGCGCAGCAGCGTGAGCTCTGGGATATGAAATCCAACATAACAAAACAGTGTGAGCAGTGTATCAGTTAGTGTTCACTAGAGGAACAAATGTTGAATAATTGTGTGTAAAGGATTGAGTAGGTAGGCGTCTGATGGGTGCCTGCAGAAGAATGGCTGCCTAGGCTGCTACACTGTCCACACTAAAACCAGAGGCATAGAAAGGAATGCACAAGGGCAATGGAGAAGAGCGAGGCTCCTCTGCAGATAGAACAAACAGAGACTTGCTTCTTCTTGCTCCTTTTATTCCATCCAGGCCAGCAGCACCAATGCTGTCCACATCTGGGGTGGGAATTCTATTCTCAGTTTGTAGCTTGAGTATCCACCATCCACTAACACACCTACAGCTTTATTCCTCTGTTAAGCAATTCTTATTCAAGCCAAATTGACAATTCATAAATAATAATCAATTGTAGCCCAAGGAAAATAACTAAAAGCACCTGCAAATATCAAAGAGCCATGCAAAAGCGACTTATGAGGATGTGGTAATTCTGTTGGAAGACATCTGCAAGACATAGTTCTATTGAAGTACCCAAGGGGCAGCAATAGCTATCAGACTCTCAAAATTGTTATTAATTTCACATCTTATTTCATCACATAGATCAACATACCTTTACATAAACCTTAAAATTGCTTCATTCCTAAAATCTGTGTATCCTTGAAAAGAGGAATTTATTGTTACCTGACTCAGAAATGACAGGCGGGATGACATGGGTCTTGTCCTCTTAATTATAAATGACACAATGCCTTTTGAGCCTTCCCTTCTGTGTGCCTTTTTAGTCTTGCCTCATTTTTCTTTCCCTTTCCCCAGCCAAGCCATACTGAAATTCATGCTCTCACACTGTCGAAGCCTCCAATGTGTCTGAGCCTCTAACTTTTCTTCATCTGGAACTCCCTTTCTATTTATGCATTCTCCTGGTACCCAAACTTTATATCCCACTTGAGATATTTCTTGTCCCGGGAAGCTGTGCTTTGGATATTGGGTCAGATGGCCCTTTTGTGAGCCAACAGGCACTTTCTACTTTTTATTGCATAAAACCTTCACACGTAATTGTTAGATGAACGCTCCCTTTCTTTCTCCAATAGAATTCGGGCACCGAAGGCAACATTTACTTCTTTTAAGGATATCCTGGGTTTTTAGCCTCAGCACGGTTCCTGGCACCAAGCATATATTTCATACTTATTTGTAAAATGTATGTCTGGGTGGAGTCCAGAATGACTAATTGCATCAATGTCTCTTTTTATGTGATAGTTAGAATTCAGTGTTTCTGTAACAAAAGCCTGCACAGACTCCCCTTTGGCTGACTTGGCTTGGAGGTGCCATCACCTCTCTGAGTGACATTAAGTGAGGTAACTCATGCTGCTAAACTGCAACTCATTTCTCACTTTTTAAAATTAGATTCAAGTCAAAAAGCAGCCATGGCTGAAACCACGAGGTTCATAACTTAAATAGGATAAGGAAATTGAATAGGCACAAGAAGTATCTATTTTATGCTATATACTGCAGAGGTCTTTGTCTTAATCCGGAAAGTTTACATTTGTAATCCCATGGATAAGTTATTGAAAACCTGCCAAGTTATTCCATCTTCCACACCTGGTGCAACCCATGGTAAGAATAAAAACATTAAGGCATATTTGTAGTTATGGAGAGACAGGCGGTCCTAAGTCCCACCATGATGATGACTAACAGGAACAAATACCTCAACCCAGAGCTGAACCCAGGTTTTATTAATTCCTGAAGGGAGTGGCTTGATGATGGGTGACTGTGAGAGGGACAGGAAGTAGGTGAGTGCTGTGAGTTGGGCCTGCATTCACCTCTGCTGTGTGCAGAGAGAAGGATCTACAGAGAGTAAAGTCCTAGCCAGCTGTGTACATAGCAATGCATGGAAATAGGGTCAGGCTCAGCCAAAGTGGAGATAATTGCTCTTCTTTCAAAGAGAGTTGCCCAGGTGGTCCTTCACAGTATGCTAGGAAAGCAGAGAGAAGACACTTAAGACTGTTCATGGGCTATGTGGTCTAAGACCAATGTAACAACATGGTATAAACAAAGCATCATTGTATCTTCAAATAGCATCTTTATTTTGCTTTATCTTTGTTTATGGCTCAAGGCAAATGAGTTTTTTCAGTGGATGCCTTTTTTCCTTCCGATTCTACGTTGTATTCTCTAATATCCAAGCCAGATGTGAGAATTCTCATGTGAGTGATCAATGTGGGAGCAGGAGTCTCTGGTAAACCCGAACAGGTGAAGGGTGCAAGGCATTTAGGCAGAGCTGAGGGCTCCGCAGAAGCCGTATCCAGTCTGATCTGAGTTGAGCACTGGCTCAAAGAGGGAATGCAAAGCCTGACTCAGATGTCAGCCAGCAGCTCGTGCCCCAGGGTCAGTCAGTTGTGCGCTGTACACAAAGTTTTGTAGAGAGCATTTCACCTCCAGTCATTTCCAGAGGGTTTTCCTCAGGAGAAGAAAGCCTGAGCCCTTAGTAAGCAAAGCTTTCTGGGACATGAGACCGCCAGCCTGTGAAGAGGGGTAGAAGAAGGTGTCAGATGCTTTAGCACAATCAGTGCTGACATGGGCATTTCACACCCATGCCAGGTACTCTCAGTATACAGATTCAACTTTCATACAAGACACACTCCAGTAACATTATTATTTCTTATACTTGAGACTATTGAGGAAAATGGAGAAAAATTACTTTATTTTTTTAAAATAATTTTACTGAGAAACAAATAGCAATGAGACAGTTTCAAAATAGATTAGTAGGACAGTTTCAATAATTAATACATTATATATTGTGGTCTTCTCAGTGGTTATTCATAGTACAAGATGCAGACATGATATCCTGTCCACAAACACTATTAGAACAAATCTTTCTATTCATTGAATTAAGAGAAAGTAACTGTATATCTATCCTAACTTTTGAATATACAGATACAAAATGGCCCTTCATTTGTATCTTTTTTTGTTTAGTTTTGTCAGAGAAGGGTATTTCATTGTCATTTAAATATTGTAGATGTGTGAATATGGCAAAATATTCCAATATAGTCCAGTAGTCTACAACAGTAGTGGGTTTTCTGTAGGACTGGCAAGTGAAAAGACAGCCCACAAATTTGGAGAGATTCTTAACTAATAGGAACTCAGACAAAGGTCTGCTCTCTTGAATTTATAAAGAACAAGTTTAATACTGCTTGGGAAAAATCATACTTTCCGACAACTCTAAATTCCCATTATATCCTAAGAAATTCATTTCCACAATGTGTTTGTTATTGCTCTAAGATGAATATGAGGAAAAGGGTTCAAACCATAGCAAAGAGAATTGAGATGTTTGGAAGATAATGCATAATAATAAACCTTAGGATTTACCCACTCAGACAAGAACTACTGTAATGAAAGATAATTTTGGAGACAAGATCTCAGTACGTAGTCCAGGCTGCCCTCCAGCTCATAGCAATCTTCCTGTCTCTGGCTCCCAAGCACTGGGATTACAGGCTAGCGTCACTATACCTGCAACAACACTTTTTGAAAATAGAAAAATCTACATATTTATTTATTTATTTATTTATGATGTATTTGGTATAGGGTCTTACTACGCACCTCAGACTTGTAGTGATCCTCCTGTTTTCAGCCTCCCCAGTGCTGGGATTACAGGCTTACACCGCCAAACCTGGTCTTGATGGTGATACAGTGTGCCCTGGGGTGGTGGCAAGGATTGAATCCCAGTTCCTTGGCTTGCCTAAGCAGCTGCTTAATCTGCTGAGCTATCCCCCAGCCCAATCTATATTTTTAAAATTTTAACCTTAATTACTTTTTCATTTCAATGCCCACTCATGTCCCTTTCCTGATAATGTAAAGGAATTAAATTTGAGCTTCATGTCAGGCCTTGAGTGTATGTAACTCTGCTCAGAAATGCTTAGTAGTATACAGATTAAACATAAAATAGAGGTCTTCAGGTTATGGCCTACTATTAAATTAATTGTTTAAGCTTTGACTAGAAATAAACATTACGAAAATCTAATTTCTTCTAATATGACATATTAGGAAAGGTGAACAATATGATTTTTCATGTTTTATAAATACATTGTGATTTTGCTTATTTTCTATAAATCAGACATTTACAAAAACATATGCCTTAGAGGTCGTTGCTTCTACTACAGCTCAGATGTCATTTCTTCATGTAACTAATGTTTTCTATCAATATTTTCTAAATGGCTCATCTTTTCCTCACTCACTGGAAATGCCCTAATTATAATAAAATGGATATTTATAATTTTATAAGTTTCTCTTCACCTCTTATTCATTAATTAATCCCTCGTTCATTAAGGAACAACTGTTTCCAGTATCTCTGAGTTATCGCCCTGGACGGTGACCGCACTGCCAGTCACAGCGCTGCCAGTGTTCTCGGAGGTTTGCTGCACACTAATTGGGCTGAGCAACGTTTTCTTACCTTCATTTTTCAACATTTTCTCAAGGAGTGCCACCTATTTATCGCAAATAAATTCATTGTCTCAATTTGCAAATTTTTATTTGGAGTCTTACTTAGAAGTTAAGCGTGATTTATTTTCCTAGAAGATTTACAGACATCCTAACTCTCATTCTTCCAAAGAGGGGGCTACTTTATAAGACAGTTTTACGTGATGTGTCCCAGAAGTTTTGGAATTGTGGAATACCTGACTTAGCAACACTGGCATCAGGTTGCAGCCATTCCTAAATTCAATTTTAAAATGAATCTAATTACCTGAAGTAGGTTCATTTGTGGATTTCTTTTTTTTTTTTTTTTTTGTACATGTTTGCTAAACATAATGATTATGATCATTATCATGAGTTTGAATATATATATATATATATATATCACATCTTAATTAATTTTACTTTTTTATGGTCCTCATTCTCCCTCCCCTTCTACTACCCTACCACTTACAGATGATCTATTTTTGTTTCTAATTTATTTTTTGTGGTACTGAGGATTGAACTCAGGACCGTGTGCTTACCAGGTGAGCTCTTATTCTACTGAGTCTTCTCCCCAGCCCCTTGCAGACAATCGACATCCCTATTTCATGATGTCTATCTTTTGTTTTGTTCTTCAAGTTATTTATTTTGAGTCTCAAATATGGGAAAACATGCATTACTTATTTTGAGCCTTTGTTTTGTTTTTGTATTTTAGGAACAGGTCTACAGGGTGCTCAGGGTCTCATTACTAGATCAGACCCATAGTGACATGCCAGTTTACAGCCTCCCAAGAGCTGAGATTACAGGAATGCGCCGCCATGCCCAGTCTCAATAGCCATCTCAGCATGCCCCGGGAGTGGGGCTGGGACCGCAGGCCTGAGTATCGAACCCCTGGCCCCTGTGCCTGCTTGCAGGTACTTTAATCTGCTGAGCTATTTGGCCAGCCCTATTTTGTGCCTTTGATTTACTTCACATCATGTTATGGTTTCAAGTTGAACCTGTTTTTCCTACAAAGTTTTAAAAATTTATCATTTGTTATGATTGACCGATGCTCATTGTTCATTAATACCACATTTTCTTTATCCATTCATCTGGACACATAGACCACTTCCAAGATTCAGCTATTACAAATTGTGCTGCCATAACATGGGTACATGTGTATCACGATATGATTAGGTGGTTAATAATTGCAGGAAGGTATCTACAAGAAGAATACGTAGATCAAATGAAATCTTTCCTTTAAGGATCTTGGAAAAGCTGCACACTGATTTGCACAGAGATTGCACCAGTTTGCATGGCCACCAACAATGCACAGGTGTTATTTCTTCTCCTTCGCCTCACCTTGCCAGCATTCTCTTTTGAGCTCTTGATAGTTGCCATTCATTTTGCAATAAGACAAGATGTAAGCATTGCTGTGAGTTGCAGCTCTCTCAATCTCCAAAGGTGCTGAACAGTTAAGGAATTCATTGGCTTCTTGTACTTGTGCTTTGTTCTTGTTGCCTGCCATTGTGATTGCTTTGGCTGTTCTAGACTCTTCTTAGGCCATGGGAATTAAATTTTTATTTTCTAGTTCTGTGAGGAATGCTGTCAATATTGTGATTGGGATTAGAATTAAATATACATACCAATCTTGGAGGTATGGTCATTTTGACAATATTGGTTGTGCCAAGCCAGGAACACCTTTCCATTTTTAGATATCCTTTTTGATCCTCCTTTCCAAAGTACTAGGCTATTTGTTACAGAGGCTATAGTGAGCCTTTCCCAGTTCCTGTTGTGGTCTGAGAGATTTATATTTGCAACCTCATGGAAAAGTTATTGGAATTATAGCAAGTTAGTTCCAATCTACCATTTCCAGGGCAACCCATGGCAAGACAAAGACTCTAAGGCATATTTGTAGTTATGGGTTTTATTAATTCATGAAGAAGGGAGTGGCGTGATGAGTGAGCATGAGAATGGTGGGAAGCGGGGGAGACTTCGAGTTGCGCTAGGCAGGAGGCCTAAAATCAGCTCTGCAAGATGCAGAGAGAAGGATGTGCAGAGTTATCTGTGTGATGCAATTGAGATAGTGTCTAATCTTTTGATGTTGGTGCTTCAGCTCTGATTTATAATCGCTTATGCCCCGGGAAGTCATAGTCTCTTATCTTGAGGCTCCCAGCTGACGGAC
Organism: Ctenomys sociabilis; assembly: GCA_004027165.1. NCBI lineage: Eukaryota > Metazoa > Chordata > Mammalia > Rodentia > Ctenomyidae > Ctenomys > Ctenomys sociabilis. The sequence continues at coordinate 133,956 of PVKA01001190.1, forward strand.
TTCAGTACTGCGCTCCAGCCCAGCCCAGCCCAGCTCACACATGTGGCCTGGGGGGCTACACAGGTGGCAGAACACGTCCTGTTGCCTTCTTCACAGACCAGCACTAGCACCTCGTCTGGGCTGATGCACATTGCTTCAAGCCAGTTGAAGCGATAAGGAAAAGCCCTAGCCAGCTCTGTGCCCTGGAAATACCGTCAGGCACAACCAAAATGGAGACAACTGCTCCTCCTTCAAGGGGAGCCCCCTACAAGTCTTCCTCAGAGGCTGATGAGTTTTGTGATTAGAATAATTCCTAATCATTTAATTTTTCTTCACTTGTGCTTCTTTAGGTGTGATTCAGAAAGGTTAGGTAAATGTATGTTTACTTGTCTGTCTTTCCTAAGAGTTCTTTCATTTACTTTCTCCAAATATTAGAGATGTCCAGTAAACACTGCTGACAATTTACCAAAATTAATTTCTTTTTCTTCTTCTTCATGGACTCTGACCTAGACTGCTTTTTTAGCCTCTCTTGTGGGAAGATGAGTCATGCTAGTGTGTAATGATGTAAGGTATGTGATTTTTTTTTAGACTCCATCCATTCAGAGGAGAAAAATTAACTCCTATTTTCCGTGTCATTATGTATCAGGCTAATTTTCTTTCTAAAACAAAGATAACTCACTCTTACTAATACTATATTCTTACTAATACTAAAAAGTTTTTAACTTTTACATGTGATACTATAATTTCATTTTCAAATAAGATATATTAAATTATTTTATAGATAAATTATCATTCAAAGCTTCACAGGTAATGTTCTTTCCACTGGAACTAGAGTATGATAGATTTTCTGAGATCTTATTTCTGGGAATCAATCTTTTAGAGAAGAGTTGTATGAAGAGTGTTTATTGTGGTGAGGAGATTCTAGAGAGATACAAACTTGAAGGAAGTGTGTGAGGAAGGATGGTCAAAACGAGAAGCAGGCACAAATATAGAAGCAGCTGAAGCTCTAGCTTGGTGCCTACAGGGACCTCTGTAGCTCAGATGGCCCTTTGATATATAAAATTAATGAAAGTGACTTGTATTTCCACAACATCTAGAGGCCAGGTTCATCCCTTGAGAAAAGTCAGAAGCTTGGGACAAATAGGTTTGTGATCTAGGACCTGTCCTAGCAGAGGACGTGACTCAGTGCCATCAACAGCTCATATGCCCAGCATGCAGGAGACAGGGACACTGACCTTAAAATTAAGGTCACTGAAGACAGGCAAGCATGCAGGTAACAGTGATTTCTTCTTAAGAATCCAATCTTACTGTTTTAATTAATGAATTTTTACTTAAGTAAATAAATTGCTTTGTTAGAGGGGATTTGGTTACACCAGTGCTCAGCAAAGTGAGGCTTAGGCACTGCAGGTTATAGGGGTATATACTGGACACTTAGAAAGAAAGCACGAGGTTCATGTGTGCTCATATAAAATATTTATTTATTTATTTATTTTTGGTGGAACCGGGGATTGAACTCAGGCCCTTACACTTGCCAGGGAAGCACTTATTCCCCTGAGCCACCTCCTCGGCTCCAAAATGTATATAGTAATTTTTATTTATTTATTTATTGGCAGAACCAGGGATCGAACCCAGGCCCATGCATATGCCAGGGAAGCACTTATTCCACTGAGCCATCTCCCAGGCCTATAAAATATACATATATGTCTACATACACTAGCTCAAATAGTTAATAAAACCATTAAGATAAATAATTTACATCAAATACATAAGTACATGCATATATATATATATATATATATATATATATATATATATGTGTGTGTGTGTGTATATTATTTACCATAAAAATCCCATATTTCATATACCCCATATTTTTATACAGTAAGGATGAAATCTAGCATAACATTTACCAATTTGTTCAACCTTGTGAAGAAAAGCAAAGGATATTGGAAATAATTCCATGACGCAGCTGCGTTATAGTCCAAAATGACCATGTAAATGAGTCACAACAGACTTGTTACTTTGGAACTTCTCTCATCTCCTCTAAGGTATTCATTTGTTTTAGGCTATTTTAGGTTATGTACTAAGTTGTGTTGATTAGTATCTGAGAATATTTTTTTTAAAGTAGCAACACACATTTACTTACTTGTGTATATTTTTCTTCTGAGAATACATAATACATTTGGCTGCTTTGCAAAAATAAATGTGGAGTTTAAGCTATTCTTTCAAAGACAAATGTTTCCGGCTCTGATATTGGATTTCTGCTCCATTGTTTTGCTTTTATGTCTGGGTAATTACACAATGTCTTTTTCTTTCAAAGTAATACAATATAATCATTTTGAAGTCTTTCAAATGACATTGAAATTTAGCACACACATACAACCAAGGCACATAATAGTAGCTGACTGTAATTATGAAATACATCCTAATTTTGAAACTATTAACCTGTAATATCTCATGCTTATTAGACTAGGTGACATATAGTATATTTGAGCAATGTCTTAATTTTTATTAATTAATAAGTATAAAACAATAAAATTGCTAGAGAAGGGCATTGTTTTATATTGCCACATTCATTTATGGAAAGATTTAATGAAGTATTACTACTTACTTATCTAGTTTATTTAAAGGGTTGTTTATAAGTATTCAAATGTAAGGAAGGAGAAAAATATATGCTCATGATAGCTAATATAGCAGTACTACTGCTTCTACTAGCTCGTTGAAAGGATCGGTTTGGGCTTATATCGTTTGTCAATGTTGCATGTATGTGGCAATCTGAGCAACTACTTTGAGGATAGCAACAAGCACTATAATAACCATTGTTGATTTTCTCTTCTCTTGTCTTTTACTCTCTTTTTATTAGAATTTTGAAGACTAAAAACAAGAGTGAGAACAAAAGTGAGAAACGGGGTAACGTACAACAGTGCATACGTTACAGATTTTCAAAACAGGAATAGCTGATTGACAATAGCTGATAGATTATTTTTATTGTCAAATCTGTTGCTCAGGGGCTGGGGAGATAGCTCAGTAGAATAAGCACTTGCCTTACAAGCATAAGGGCCTGAGATCAATCTCTGATTCCACAAAAGAAAAAATCTGTTGCTCAGATTAGCAGATATTTAGTGTTACTGTATGCTTTCAAGAAATCTTAAATTTTTGTTCTTGTTTCTTTCTTCCTTTTAAAAAATTGTTTCAAAGAAAGTATAGTAATAATTGACGCGACTTTAGAAATGGTACACATGTAGAAGAGCAAGATGACCAGCACTCAAGCGTGGCTTTTGTGTTGCACATTGCTGCCCTCAGTATAGTTGCTTCATTTCCTGACATCAGCATGCAGAGTTAGTCAAGATGAAAATTATACATATTAACGATTTTTAAAAAAATTATGGGAATTCTTAGTACAACCACCTCAGCCATCCTGTATATATATATGTACATATTTTCCCATCTCTTTTCCCATCTTTACTCCTTTCCTATTCCCTTGTCTTGAAATTTCATATCATTGTTTTTACTTTGCTCTTAAAAATAACATTTTTAAAAAAGAAGGAAAACACAAATATAAGGTAAAGTAAAGCAGACTTAACAGCCTGTAAAGAGTCTAGAAATTGTCAATTATCATTAACCAAAGAATTTTACGTGTCTTTCTGATTCTGGACAATTTGAACAGACCAGTTCATTTTTTCTTAGCCTCATAAAATACTCTAGCCATTTTCAGCCATACTTTTAAATCAAAATATCCATTTCCTATTAGCTTTCCTGTATTGTTTCTTGTTTGTATATCCCAGGTGAATTCATGATACCAAATTGCATATACGTACAAAACCGTTGCCAGTTTAAACTCTTTCATGTTCAACCCAGAGTCCAATGGCCAAGACTCCATTCTATCCACTGCATTTGCAGACTGAGTTTTATTTCGCTTTTATCAGTGTATTAATCCCAAAAGCAAAATTATACAAAGACTGAGAAATTATTTAAGCTTCATGATTTGTAAACCCATAAGATTTCTTAAATAGTAGTCTATGAAACAACTTTCTTATTGTTTACAACTTCCTTATTGTTAAACATGTTAAATAAATCTATAAATAACTTTGTCAGTAACAGAATTCTGTTAGACACAAATCACTCGAGCTAAATTCAAATTCACTTAAAAATATTCCATTTAAAAATATTAAAATATTTCAATTAACTTTTTTTGTATTTAGGACAGGGTCTACAGGGTCTCACTGCATAGATTGGACTCATAGCGATCCTCCTGTTTACGGCACCCCAAATGCTGGGATCACAAGCAGGCGCGCCACTCTGCCTAGGCTCAGTCACTGGCTCAGGGGGCTCCGGGGGAGGGGTCGGCACGCCAGGGGCTCCAACTCCTACCCCTGTGTCTGCCTAAGCAGGTGTTTAAATCTGCTGAGCTATTTGGCCAGCCCATCCATTTAAAAATATTAATCAGAAAATTTTTGTTTTCTCCCTCAGAATGATTAAATTGGCTCATGAGCGAGCAAGGAATTCATCTCCAGCAAACTCTCACCCTGCAAGCAAAATAAACAACACTGCTTTTCAGCTCGACTGGCACCTTCAAGCTGAGCTCAAAAATTGTAATTAAAAACCATTTAAAAGTCTCATTTCATAGTTCACTCATGGGAAGAAGAACATCTTGTTCCAGTTCATTCCTAAAAACACCTCCACACTTTCCCCTGAGAAATTTCAAAGGTCGTGGTTGAGGTAAGCACCTGCTTTGGCTCGCATGCCCCTCATTATGCCAGGTTATCACCATACCCTTTCGTGACATCACCACATCCGCTCTGCTTCCCAGGAGAGTGTGTCATAGCACCCTCTCGTCTCTGGAGGAGATTACAGGCTCTATCTTTCTAAAAAGTTCTCCCAATATTAAACAGTAATAAAGATGAACTATAGGCTTTTGCATATGACTTGGCAGTACAATGGTGTGGCTATTGCTCTTATATGTGTCACTACTTTAGCCAAGAGCTAGAATCAGCCAGCTTGGGCTGTATTTTGAGTTGCAGGCTACCCTATACTGCACTGTGAGACCCTGCCTCAAAAACCCAAAAACAAATAAAGAAAGAAAGATACATGCCTGTGTGGGTAATATCAGTGGGAATACAAGGAGCTACAGCAGGAGAAGGACAAAGTATTAGAAGTGTGTTAATCCTCCTTGTGAGATAGTAAATTCAGTGTTCACAAATAGCAATCTTCAAAACAAACCAATTAAGTGGAACTAGATTGGGCCTTTCCCTATATGACAAGGAAAATCATGCCAAGGGAAAGGCAAACAGTAGATGGATTGTAACTGGAATCTCCTTATGATTATTTCCAAAAGATTGAGTAATTAGAAGACTGTGGGGTCTGGAGATATACCTCTGTGGCATAAGAATTGCCTGAAAAGTGCATGGTCCTCAGTTTCATCCCTGGTACCAGAAACAAAACCAAAACTAAAATGAAATGAAATAAATACCAAAATGTTATAAATGTGGAAGACTATAGGAGGCTCTTGGAGGGTTTATTTGTGTGTAAGTAAAGTAAGAATACGGTTAGTATAGTTATTTCATATTACAAACTAAACTGATACAAAACTTACACTAAAAGGACCATCTCAGGGCCAGTGAGATAGCTCAGTGGACCAAGTGCCTGCTTAGCCTAGCACAGGGACCGGGGTTCAATCTGTGGCACTGCATACCACACCAACCCCACCCTCAGGTGCCCTGAGCTGGTAATTGAGTCCGGACTTGGTGGTGCACACCCATAATCCCAGGAGGCTAAAGACAGGAAGCTCACTATGGGTCCAAGCTGTGTAGTGAGACCCTGTACTAAATACATTTTTTTTAAATGTTAATTTTTTTCTTTCAACACATGGTATTCTTGAATTTGCTCTTCCAAAATAGTGTGTGTGCAAGAAATAAAAAGCCTATGCTCAAATGTTATAGTACAACTATTACCATATATATTCAACTGCAGCCTAATAACAAATACTGCCATCTATTTATTTGGCTTTTATCAGATTCATCAAATACTTTATACAATTAATTCAATTATCTTTTGTACTTCGCATATTCTATTACTATTTCTATCTTATTTATGAGGATATAGAGACTCTGACTAACAAAGCGACTTACCTAGTGTCACATACTCAGTAAGTAGCAACTGCAAATCCTAATCTGATGGACTCTATCATGCATGTTCTTCACCATTAGGCTATACTTTTGCTTCTCAAGCAACTGTTAAATTGATCATTCATAATAACTCTGCAAACTCAACAACAGAGTTTAGATTTTAATTCATTATCTCCGTGGCTAATTTTAAAAGATCAGCAGCCAGATCCAGCGTGACACTCTGTGTGTGAGAAGACGTGTGTCTTTATGGAAATAAAGGCGATGTCACAGAGCACACTAACTCTGCACCCACCCATTTCCAGGGACTTCCCACGTGTACAGATAGACCAGAGTCTTCCAACTCCCAAACACAAATGAACCCCCTCCGCTTTCCGCAGGAGCTCTACCTTTGGGTTTGTCCCCCTCTTTGCTTCTGCACTTACAGCACAGCACAATCTGGTGCTATTTTTTGTCATTCAGAACGTTGTTCACGGAATATTTACCAAACCCCATTCAATTTCTTTATGTTAAGATGTCCCTAGCAGATCAGTGTCTGTCCTAAACATAAGATACATCCATGCGCTTTAATACAGATGGCAAAAGCACCACAAGTCAGAAACGCAATTGATTTGATTACTGAATTAACTGTGTTTCTGAAATGCCTCAATTCCATGGAAACCCATCAAAAGTAGCAGGGCATGATGTTTTGAAGCTTCAGTGGAGTTTCTTCTGACTTTTAATGTATTCCTAGATACATTAGGGGACAATGGAGAAACATCTTGAAATATTTTTTCCATCATGACATCAAGAATCTCCTATAACCCTGTGATGAATTTAAATAAATTCTAGCATTTAAAAGACAAAAGGATGTTTAAATGAATTTCTTCTTTTAAAAACCAAAAGTGGTGTATGAGATTTTGCTGAAAATGTAAAATCTTTTTAAAGCCTAGTTGCTTTATCACTAATGAGCTATGCCAAGATAACTGATAAAAAAGAAATAGCTAGCTGAAAATGAAATTCAGTGGGATATATAATAGTTTCTAAATGAAGGAACTATGATGTGTTTCATTTCATTTTATCCATTTAGATACTGGGAGCTCGCTTCTCCTCAGCTCTTGCTTTGTGAGAGAACAGAAGTACCTGTGTACAGGAGGGAAAGGATGACTCATGAAAAAAGACACAAAGTCTTCAGACACCTACACATGACTAATGCAGAAATAGCCCATTTCATACATGCCAGATGAGCTGTAAACTCTCCCTTTTGGGGAAAAGGTAAAGTCTTTCAACTCAGTGAAGAAAGAAAGGATGGCAAAGTTGCTAAGTTCTATAATATATTAAAGGATTTTGAAAGGATGAACATGTATAATTTTTGTGATAGTGTATTATATTCTTTTTATTACTTATTATTATCAATCTTTTATTGGGTCTAATTTATAAACTTTATCATAGATATACCTATATAGAAAAAATGTGGTACACATAGGGTTTTGCACTACTTGCAGTTTGTTGCTCTTCAAGAAGATGTAGGTCTGACTGTAGTCACCACGGGATCACACTGGCTTTCTCAGGACTTTCTTCCACTTTCTCCCTGATCCAGTATAGCCATGAAACCCCACTAATGGCCTGCTTGTTCCTCTACTGTTCTCAACAATACACTGGAACATATTGCTCTAGAAATTTCCTCCAAGAAACAACTTATGAAGTCTGCAAGTGACATTTGTACCTACCATAGAAGACGCTCCCACATCATTTTCCCATGATGCCTCTGTAAACTAGCCTGCCGAGGCTCTTGCCTGCATCTTCATCAGATTCACAAATCTCTTCCCTCTTTCTCCCTGCTCTGTGATGGATGAGGCCAATTCCTTTCAGTAGAGATTAATAATTGTTTTACAGCCTACTTCTCTCCCACGAAACATCTGCAAGCCAAGGCTTCGGAGATGAGGAAAGACATAATGTGTATTTACTTATTAGCGAAAACCAGGTGCTAGGAGCTGATTGCTTGGGAGAAGGCAGGGCGGCAGCCCTAGGTCTTATATTACTGTATTTACTGGCATATAATAAATACATGATAAAATGGAGGAACAGAAATCAGAAATTGGTACTTCCGCCAGCCACACTCAGCTTCAATTTTACTAGAAAATTTCAAAAATTCTCATTCCTGGCCAGTATCCAAAAATATCCCAATTATAAATCTGTACCACTAAATTAGAAGTACATAAATCACTAGATATGTTATAATTCTATCTTGAATTCTTGGGATGTTAAATCCATACTAGCGATGGTGTCATCTTGTGCTATATTTTTTTCTTTCAGTGAAATAAAATTTAAGTTGGTATAGAAGCATGCTGCAAAATACATAGCATTTGCCACATTTTCTCACTCTGTGGTTGTGGTATTCACATCTGGCTGCCTTTCAACTGTCAGACAAATGAAACTAAAAATTTAACTTCATTAGGAGGATTAATCCACCTAAGCAGATAATCTTTATTATATGTACATAACAGGTTCGTCAACATGACTAGCTTTCTTGATTGAACTGCTGATCATTTCTCACCTAAATTCTCCATTTTCTCATAATAACTTTTTATAACAATTACAAAAAAGGCCTGTTCTAATAGATCCTGAAGTAAAACATATGCTTACCAAGGAACTCACCTTATGAACAGAGAGGAAAACTGGCTGACAATTACATTGAAACCCCAACCACAAGCCTTGAAATAAAGCATGCCAGTGCTGAGAAAAGAGAGATTGTCGTAAGATGGGTCATTAGCTAGAGTAGAAGAATAGCCCAACACCAAAGTCTGATGGATGTTCCAATTGTTAAATCAGGTATAGACTATTACCTGCCGAGGAAACAGTGGCAAAAAGGCTTTCCCAGGCCACAGTTCTTACCATTTTAGTTTTGTGATTTATTCTCAAAGAACTAAATGCCATAAGAACAGTAAGGAATAAAATAAAATGTAGTTTTGCACTCCAGGCAGATTTTTTTGCTTTGTTTTAGAAACCACAATGTGAATGTCTCTGTAAACCAACAGTAACATGATCATAATTGAACTGAGACCCTCCCACAAGGAATTTCTTGCCTCAAAGTATAAACAACTCATGTGCAATTTCTACTGACAGTAAATTGCAACACAGAACAGATCTTTGTCAGCAGTGTCATGGATTTTTTTTTAATGCAAAGGTCATAATACAAAATACAAGGTGACAAATTAATCAAAAAATTTTTCATAAACATTTCCCACAGCATTCTAGATATGGATAGCTCATCAAATGTTGTCAAATTCCATATTAAACCAATAATTAACATTTGAATACTTCCAAAACAACTCTTTAAGCTATTCATTTGAATACATTTTGATTTTTATGAATTTAGGATTGTGGCTTTATTCTTATTAATATTTAAGTTCTAAAGCTGTACTTAACATCAAATCGAATCAGATTTCTACTCTTCTTTATTCAGAGACCACAGAAGTCAACCTAAGGACTCTCCAAAGTAGTTTTGTGAGTTAGTGGCATATAAATTTGAATCACCATTGATGAGTAACCAAGGCTTTTTAAGTATCAGTACAGGTAAGGCTAACTTTTTTGTATGTTGCCCAAATACACATACACAAAAATGACACTTTTTTAGAAGTATAGACATCTTATTTTGTTTTAGTCATGTGATTCCTCTATCTTGTTTTCAGCTTCTGTGTTTGTAACTGTGTATTGATTTACCAAGACAGACTCAATAAACAATTAACTTGGAAACTGTTATTCATAATGGTGATTCAAATATTTATTAAGAACACTTAATGGGCTTTAAAACTAGTATGTATTATTTCAGCGTAACATGGGCCTGCTTATTCATGTAAGCACTTTTAATTACCATTAACACATTTATTTAATGAACTTCCCCAAAACAATACATCTGCTTGGTATTTTTCCATTAAATATTTCCTCAATCTCAATATCAATGTTCTCATATTATGTACATGGTACTGGTAGTTAATAACTCAGAAAAAACAATACATTAATATGGCAATACTAAGTTCTGCCTAAGAGAGTTTGAAAATAAAAACTAGTTCTTGTTTCTTTTAGTCTTTTTTCTATGGTTTCAGAAAGAATGTCTAGTGTTACAATTCTTTGCAAGAACTGAGCAAGCCAAAAATCAAATTCTCAATTATTAATAAGACTGAAGTTCTAGGACCGGCCAAATAGCTCAATGGATTAAAGTGCCTGCAAGCAGGCACAGGAGCCAAGGGTTTGCTCCCTGGGGCACACTGAAAACAGGGGTGGTGGTACACGCCTGTAATACCAGCTTTTGGGAGGCTGTAAGCAGACGGATCACTATGAGTCTGATCCAGTAGTAAGACCCTGAACACCCTGTAGAGCTTTCCCTAAGAAATAAAAATAAATAAAGACTGAAGTTCTAACATAGCTTTCAGCAGTTTTGAAAGGAAAACTTCAGGGACCTCACTGATCCCTTCATCCTCAACCTTCCCATAAAGCTCGTTCTGCTGTGAACATCACGCTTCACACTAAATTTAAGCTATGAGCAGCTTTACCTGATGGGCTTAACTTCATTCATTCTGGACACTGAGTTCCAGAACAAAGAGAGCTAGGAAGAGAAAAATTGGATAAGAAAGAAAGCCTGATCCATGCTGGTCTTCCTTGTCCATGGAAGTGGCCATAGGATTGGATATGGGCAATAACAAGTAAAAAAAAAAAAAAAAAAATATATATATATATATATATATATATATATATATATATATATATATATATATATATATATATATATATTTCTGTGTAGGCCTCCTGGGAAAGCTTTACATGTAGTCGAATTCAGCTGATATATACCTTAGCGTTTTCTCCTTTGCAGTTTAAATATTTGTCTTAGGTAACTAGATGTAATACTCACAGCAACAGTAGCCACCTTGCAATCATAACAAGGAAACATTTTTTAAAAATGAAAGAAGCACAATTATAAAAAACCAAGACTTTGGGCACTTAGTGTCTTCATGGAATCCTACTCCAAAATTTTTGTTACTGGAAAGGGTAAGCTGCTATCAATTGCTATAATTAAGAAAGCAATCAGTTTAGACAATTCTGTTTCTAGATATAAACATGCATTTAAATTGTGTAAAAATGGTTGTCTGCCCCCAACATGCTGAAAGGATGATTCCCACCATTGGCCTGGTTCTGGGCTGGTAGTCAAATTGCTTTATCTGTTGGTCTTGTCTCACAGATTCTGGTATTTTTGTCATAAAGAATTCTTATCACCTTAATAGTCTCTAAGCCAAAGATCATATCTACTGAGGAGAAAACAGTAACATGGCCTGTGGGAATGTGAACACTGAGGAGAACCAGGAGGTGCCTGTAAACAATTCTACAGCACCTCAAGACTACACTGATGGGATAATGTGTGTTTGTGTGTGTGTGTGTGTTTATGTGTAACGTAATATAGAATGTGAAATAGATAATATATATTTTGTTTTCCTGTGACATATGAACACAAATTCTTCATCAAGATAAAAACAAAAAAGTCATAATAGTTATAAATATGAGGTTATAAATTACAAAAATTATAATGTTATATATTATGTATTATATATTGTAAAATTATAAAATTAAAACTTTATGAGGTTATAAAAATTATAAAGTGCTAGATCCTCATTTTCATAAAAAAAACAAACAAACAAACTAGAGTTTCTGCATCATATTGTTCCTTCCATGTTTGGGTAGAACGTGTATTTATTTCACTTCTCTGGGATTGGTTTGATGAGAAGAGATTTATATTCTCATGTTGACTTCATTTCTGTTTATTCTCTTCATCCTATTCCATCCTTTTACTTCAGGTCCTCCGTGCTCGGGGTCTTCATTTTTTCTCTCTTCTTTTGCCAGTTCCCCCCTCCATCCCCAAAATCAGATCAAAGTTTTGTGAAATAGCTACATCTGGCTTGCCTGATTGTGGGAGAATCTTTATCAAGAGTTTTAAGACTGATAGGGGCAGGATGTCACTAATTTGTCACAGATCAGCACTGGAATACTTCACAAACTCAGCTTGTCTTTGGGTACAAAGTAAACCCGGAACTCTGGTGTGAACTTCGTGTTTAAATTTCTGATGCCTACATTTTCCAAGTTGTGGAAGGAAGAAACAAAGGAAGGAAGAAATAGACCTATGGTTTTCAGATATTACTGGTCATTAGAAGCAACTACACTTTTCTTTCTTTAAAAAAAAAAAAAGATAACTAATCCCCATATCCATAACAATAGATCCAAATATGTACTAAGATCCAGGCTTTAATATTACATTATATATGCCATATACACTGGAAATGACATTCATAAACAGATATCAAAAACCTCTAGGATAGAAGTAAGAAGTGGAATTAGATATGTTAGAGATTGTTGTGGAGATAGTAATTATGATTTTTGGAGTGTTAAATGGCTTATCTTCTAATAAATAAATTTTGTCACTGCCTGCTAAAACACCATTCAACATATTTGCACGGTTTCCAAGATATTCACTTTACAAATATAACATTACAGCTTGTTCATTTTCCCAAAGGCAATTTCACATTTTTTGTTGTCTTATCCACCTTCCCCATTAGACTCTGCCCCTCAATAGCAGGGACTATGGCTTCTCATCTCTATTGATCCAGCAATAATGCCAGGCACCAACAAGAGCCTAAAAATACTTCCAGTTGGGTAGATTGTGTGGTCATATCAATTAGTTAGTATGCTAATCCAGCCTGAAATGAAATATACATTTTCACAGATAAGTGTCAACACTAATGTTTAGTTAAGAGACTTACTCATTCAGCATTTATTGTGAAACTCTAAAAGAGCCCACCATGCACAGATCTGAGGACACAGCATGAAAAGAATGTTAGTTGCCTTAGAGAGATCACATTTTAGTGTATATCATTTATAAATGCTGGAAAGGAACAAAAGAGATAAGTAAAATATTAACTGTGTAGCCACTGGGCTAAACACTTCTCATTTATACCAAGTGAGCAAAAATACAAATACCTCCCAGCACACATCAGATTGGCTTTGCTGTAAGCATTGGGTATTTTATTCAGACCTCTGCTAGCATTATTAAGTGTTTTTCTCCCCATGTAGAATCACAGTGTGCTGTGAGTCCAGAAGAGTTAGAAAAGAAAATGTGTATACCAATGAAAACATTTTTTTTAATTTTTGTTTTATTGAAGTACAAATATCAATGAGACATTTTTAAGATACCTTGACAATATGGATTTGATAAGTTAATACATTGCAAACTGTTTTCATAATGTTTTGGTATCATAGAAGGTGCATACATGATATTATACTTACAGACAGTATTATACCATATGTTTCTTATCATTAAATAAAGAGAGTGTAGCTGTTTGTGTATCTTATTTTTTATACCAGAATTACATCAAAGATTCAATAATTAATACTTTCGAACTTGTTATTTTCCTAGTGGTTGTCTATAGTACTAGAAGCTGATATAATATCCTATCCAACCACCATTAGTACAAATCTTGCCTCTCATAGGATTATGTAGAAGCACAGCATTATCTATCCCAACTGTACTGTCTATACACACACATCATGATTTTCCCTTTATATACCCCTCCCTTTCCTGGAAGAGAAAGTAGGAGGAACTCTTGAAGACATAGGGGTAGGTAAAGAGTTCATGAACAAACATATATTCGCACGGGAAGCACTTGAAAGAATCAACAACTGGGATCAACTCTTCTTAAGGAGCTTCTGCGTGTCAAAAGAAATTGTGAACAGAGTGAAAAGACAACCCACAAATTTTGAAAAAATCCTAACTAATAAGCAATCAGGCAGAAAACTACTGTCTAGAATATATAAAGAACTAAGATATAACAGGGCCCTGAAAACATTTTTAAATGGAAAAATAAATGAACTTCTCAAGAAAGAAGACATAAGAGTTGGTGATAATTGAATGATGACGGAATGTCCATTAATGCTGGTTGGGAATGCAGAGAGAAAAAGAGTTAAATTATTGTATATATTAAACAATTATATACAAAGGTACTCCACAACTATTTTAAAAGGAAGATTAAAGGGAAAGTCCTTGTCCCCGGTGTCTCAGTTACTCTTCTCTTGTTGCTGGGACAAATATCTGATGCTCAAAATGAAGGAAGGAAAGGTTTATTCAGCTCACAGTTACTGGAGGTTCAGTCCATACTCAGCTGACTCCAAGGCAAAGCAGCACATGGCAGAGAGCAACCTCTCATGGTGACAGCAAAGAGCAGAGAGCAAAGTGGAGAAGTGGCAGCCACAATGGCTGCAGAGAGGAAGTCTGTCTCCCTTAAGTTGCATTCAAGCTCTCCACTCCAGGCTGGGAGTAGTGCTGACACCTGTAATCCCAGAAGCACTCACATCCATAATCTCAGTAGATTATGAGTTAATCACAAACTCTAGAAGTCCACCCCATGACTGCAGAGGGCTTGGGGAGAAAAAAACGACAGAAACCATAACACCCAGTCATCAGTCACTTGTTCCTTGAGCTCTCTTTTCATAGAAAATAAGACATGGAGATTATGATGAGGATGACTCTAGCCCCGCTAGAGTTAACAAACTGGATAAATAATAATTAATGTAGTAACATGATATTAAGGTGAGTGTAAGGGGTGCAACTCTATGTCAGCATGTCTATGGCAATAAAAGAACCTGCAACTTCATAAAGCAACACTACACTTAATAGAAGACAAAAGTTAAGCAAAAGCCTCCAGGGCAAAATAAAATGACTTGTGCTAGCTAGGGTCTGGGTGTTTCTCTTTTCAAATACTCATGTTGCTGCTTAATGCCCAAACTATGTTCATGACATTTGAATGTGATACCTTTAGGAAGTCATTAGGATTGAGATTATAAAGTTGGCACCCCATATTTGCAGTAGTGGTTTTACAAAAAAGGAGGAGGTGGAGGAGGAGGAAGAAGAAGAGGAGGAGGAGGAGAAGGAGGAGGGGTGGGGTAAGAGGAGAAAGAGACACAAACTGGCAACCTACTTCGTGTCCTCTGTGATGCTCTGAGCTATCTATCTCAAGACTCTACAGTGTACACTAGAATGGAGACACTCAACAGATGAGTCCTCCTGGCCTTTGATTGAACTCCCAACTCCATAACTATCCCAACCAGAGACAGTGGAAGACAATCACGGGGCATGCGCACTTCTCTCTCAGGTAAGCATCAGACTAGAGGGATAGCTAACCTCTTGGCTAGAAGAGACTAAAATAGCTGCTTTCCAGACTTTTGCAGATCAAAATCACGAACCATAATGAACCACCTTATTACTCTGTGACTTTCCAGGACTGCTCCTAATGGAAATGAGTTTATTTTAAAGAAAAATAGCAACATACAATGCAATCATTTCTTGTCAGTGGTGTTGACAGGGCAACTCCAAAATTTGGACTTGATCTGCATCTGGAATATTTTGAAAGATACGGAAGTATCAGTGAGTGAATATGTAGGGTTGCATTTCACTCTGAGCAATATAATTTACTCTGTGGGAATTTTGAAAGCAAAATTAGAAAGAAAAGAAAGCTGTGATTAGCTTGAGAGGCCTGTCTAGCCTTCTGTTTGATTGGCTTGCTTTTCGTTTTCTGAAAATAACCTGGGGCTTTATAACGAGCTTCCTACATCAATTGAAATATGCTCTTGTCACCAGGAACTGTATCTCCTATTCTCAAACAGAATTTTCTGGACAGTAGTACAGTTAAATTGCAAAGCAACATATACATTTGACATGGTACAAGTTGACAAATTTTTACTCCTCTGAGGTTAAGGTAGAATTGAATGAAAATATAACCAAAGGCTTATACAGAGAAGCAAATACCAAGCATAAATCTTGTCCTTCCCGCAAAATTTATCTGGGGGAAAGGAACTCAGCAATGACTTACTTTCATAACAAAGCTGTGTTGCCTTATGGTATTATGTATTTGGATCTATGCAGCATAAAATATATTCCTACAATGCTCCTTCCCACAAGGTTCCTGGCCAGCGAAATGGACTTAATGAATAGAAAATGACCTGGTCTCAGAATTTAGTTTATTGGTCACTAAAATCCTTCATGCACATGTGGAAGCTTTGGGAGAGAACTGACAAGTGCTACCTCTTTTATGCTCTATAACTATGCATGCAAGTAGAGAAATATATACCTGCAAGGCAGTGGTCTGGTTTCCAAGACCAAGCCCTTCTTATTGCATTAAGTGTCTGAGATTCTCGCAGGAGTTTGGAAACCCAGTAGAACTGAACATTCAGTAAGAGCTTGTATCACTAACTTTTCTCCTTTCAGTGTTTTACAAAAACACACTTCCTCCTTGGAGCTACCCTCAGTGTTTAATATAGTACAGAAGTGGTTCTCAACCTTTTCTACTCCTCACCTTCTAATCTACCATGTTGCTTATTTACTTTGATCTTTTCAAGGTCAATTTCAGTCTATTTAAAAAACTCTAAATTGAAATTAGTTGCAGGGTGAAAAGACCTTAAGCATAGAAAAGAAATGAGGCCTCACTTATGTAATTCGTGAGTGAAGGAAAGGAACAAGAGGCAGTCACATTGCCTTTACACAGTGATCTGTCCTTAGTAAGCTCGAAGATAACAATGGTCCTCATTAGGATTTGCAGCTTAAGAAGAATAATCACAATTGTGCTAAAGGTGGAAGGACAAGGTCCTAGCACTCACTGTGTGATTGCGTAGTGCCTCAAGGGATGGTCCCCAGAAGCAGGTGAGTGATGCGAACTGGAATACCACCGTTTTGTAGTGCTCACACGTTGGAAAAGTTTTAACACTGTTAGTTTCAATTTGCTGTTCTGCAAAAGTGGAGCTAGAATGACCGATCTGTTATACTTCTTATTTCATGAAGTGAGACAATCATGCCTAACTATACTAAATTACTAGAGTATTTGAAATATAACAAACTTCAATAAAAATATGGAATATTTTCTATACCTAAGGTATTGGTTACCATCAATGACTGAAGAGAAAGCCTACCTTTGAAGAACTCATATTGCCACTGTTATAACAATGGCAATACAATTCTGTTAGAAATTTTGAAAAATCCACTTTCAATCAGTCATATTTTGTACAAAGCACACATTCTGAACACTTAAATATGTTTAAATATAATTGTAAGTAAAAAACAAAGTATATCCAGTCAGCTAAACCATGAATATTAAAAAAACTTGCCTATCTAAAAACAGTGATTTTATTTTTATTGATTTATGTGAATTCTCTATATACACTTAATATGATCACTTTTCCAAAATACATAGAGAAAATTTCTCTGTCTTCTGAGGTTTTTGTATTTACTGTTTTAACAATGTCTTTTGATAGGGGAGTTCTTAATTTTATTTTATCAGTATTTTCCTATACCATTATTGAATTCTATACCTTGTGTAAGAAAACTTTTACCCACTACAGAGACATGAACAATTGCATCACTTTATAGAACTCTTGCTACATAGTTCAGGCTGGCTTCAAGTCCTGCCTCCTGGTCCTAATTGCTGGGGTTACAGCTGTATGCCACCGTGCCTCACCCGTTATCTCTTTCCTACCATCCAATAAGTATCAAATTCAAAATGGCATTTAAACATTATATTTTGCTATATTTGATATAAATTTGCCTAAATCGCATTTACTAGAAGGCACTATCTGACCATTGTTGTGATTGAAATAGAATTTTAATTGTAGATTATAGATATGCACCTATTTCTCTGAGTTTTATTCACTTCTAGTTTTGTTTACTATTTTATGCTAACATAGCTTCATGTTGCCTCATTTTTTTAAATTTAAAAATATTTTTATATTTTTACTATTACTATTATTTTTATTGAAGAACAAATAGCAGTGAGACAGTTTCAAGGCAAATTAACAGGACAGATTCGATAAATTAATACATTGCAAAATGTTTTCGTAATGTTTTGGTGTTGTACAAGGTACATACATGATATTATACCTACAGACATTATTAGAGCAGATGTCTCTAATCAGTGAATGAAGAGAGTGCAGCTATATTATATCGCAGATTCAATAATTAATACTTTCTACCTTGTTATCTCCCTAGTGTTTGTCCATAGTACTAGAAGCCAACATAATAATTTATCCAACCACTATTAGTGCAAATCTTGCTTCTCATAGAATTATGCAGATGCACTTCATTTATATCCTAACTGTAATGTTTATACACACACATCATGGTTCTTCCTTTCTATGCCCCTTTTTTTGGCTAGGCCTATCAAAGATGACCACCACTTGAGGAGCCTGAACTCTGCGACACAATCCAACACAGTCCAGCGTTCGAAAATAATAGTGAGTTATCTGCAGAACTTGTCAAACGTAGCCATTTATAGCTCAACTTATTATTATGGCCCCACGTTATACACCTCATTTTTATACTTCTCTGCTGGATGGCTAAGAACGAGATAGATCAAGACCTATATACCAAAAGATGTAGCTTTTTTTCTGATGAGGTCAGTGAAGTCCCCTCAGTGTTTATCTTGTAATCCTGTAACTTACTCTGTAGATCCTTTGTCTGGGTCATCCATGCGGATGAGTCATGGCTAATGTTTGACCAGTTTGCTCTCAATAAGAGCCTGAGTGAAAGTTTTCTCTCCATGTGACTCTCCCTAGGCACACTATACATCAGCAATATCTTTCCTCTGCAGCTCCATAATTTCCTTGATCAGAAAATTTGGGGCACAACTGAGTTTCATGATATTACAGTACAGGTTCTCCTATATCCTGAGTCTTCACTGACCTTGAAAGGTTAGGGCCAAAATGTTGGCTGACTTTGTAGCCCTTCTATTTCTCCAATTTTATTCTATGAAATTAGGTTCCTAACCATCCAGAAGAAAAGTTAATTAGTACCCTGCAGCATATGCCATTCAGTTTGCCCTAACTATCTCACTCAATTGTTTTTAGTTGTTGTTGTACATTTCTATTTGTATTTCTTCTTTTGACTTCTTATACTAAGGAGACTATATGATATTTGCACATGTGTGTCTGGTTTATTCCACTTATGAGTATATGTTCAAGTGGCATCCACTTCAACATAAATGCTTTCAGTTTATCATTCTTTATAGATGAGTAATACTCCATTATATAGAAATACCACATTTTTTTCAACCATTCCTCATGTGATGGACATCTCGGTTATTTTCAAGATTTTACTATCACAAATTGTGCTGACATAAACATAGGTACACATATATCACTGTGATATAATGTTTTCAGTTCCTCTGGGAAAATTCCCATTAGGGGATAGTGGGCTTGAATGGGATTTCCAGTCCTACTCTTTTCAGGAGTCTCCACACTGATCTCCACAATGGTTGTGGAGTCTACATTCCCACCAGCAGTGGAGAAGTATTCCCTTTCTCCACAACCTCTCCAACATTTGTTGTTGGTTGATTTCTTTATGATAGCCATTCTTTCTGCAGTGACATGGTATCTCAGTGTTGCTTTTATTTGCATTTCACTGATGGCAAGTGATGTGGAAAACTTTTTCATATACTTATTTGGTTCTTCAATTTCGTCCTATGAGGAGTGTGTATTCATCTCAGATGTCCAATTCTGAATAGGGTCTTAAAATTTGAGGGCACTGTTATATCTTAGTTCTTTATATATTCTAGACAGCAGACCTTTGCTTGATTGCTTATTAGTTATGATTTTTTCAAAATTTGTGAGTTGTCTTTTCACTCTGTTCACCATTTCTTTTGATGTGCATAAACTTCTCAAGAAGAGTTTATTCCAGTTGTTGATTCTTTGAAGTGTTTCCGGTGCAAATATATGTTTGTTCATGAACTCTATACACACCTATGTCTTCAAGAGTTCCTCCTACTTTCTCTTCCAGGAGATTGAATGTTTCTGTTTTAATGTTTAGATCTTTAATCCATTTGGATTTTTAGCTTAGTGCATGAAGATAAAGCTGGATCAAGTTTTAGTTTTCAGCATGTAGAGAGCCAGGTTTTCCAGCACCATTTGTTAAAGAGGCTATCTTTCTTCCAGTAAGCTTGTTTGGCTGCTTTGTCGAAGATCAGATGGCTGAGTATGATTGTAGATGCCTCTGCATCTTCTAATCTATTCCATTGATCCTCGGGTCTATTTTGTTGCCAATACCATACTGATTTTATCACACTGGCTTTGTAGTATAATTTCAAATCAGGAATTGTGATGCTTCCTGCCTTGTCTTTATTGGCCAAGATTGCTTTTGTTATTCTAGGTCATTTTTGGTTCCAAATAAATTTTATGATTGATTTCTCTAGATCTTGGAGGTACATTGGTGGCAGTTTGATAGGGATTGCATTAAATCTGTAAAGCAATTTTGGGAGTATGGCCATCTTCACAATGTTGGTTCTTCCTATGCAGGAGCATGGAATATCTTTCCATTTTCTGAAATCCTCTATAATCTCTTTTCTTAGGGTGTTGTAATTCTCTCTGAAAAGATCTTTGACTTCCTTGGTTAAGTGAATTCCAAGGTACTTCATTCTCTGCGGTGCTATTGTAAAAGGTTTGTTTCCATTGTTTCCCTTTCAGTGTGCTTGCTATCTGTGTAGAGGAATGCTAATGACTTTTGAGTATTAACATTGTGTTCTGCTGTGCTACTGAATTTCAGCATCAGTTCTAGTAGTTTCTTGGTGGAATTTTTGGGGTCTCCCAATAAAGTATCATGCATTACTTGTTCCCATTCTGTTTTCCTAATGTGTGAGTTCATAGCTATGATTTTCCCTCTAAGAACTGCTTTCATCACATCCCATAAATTCAGGAAAGTTGTGCTTGAATTTTCATTGTATTGTAGATATTGTTGAATTTCTTGTTGAATTTCTTCTGTGACACATTGATTGCTGAGTAAGGTGTTGTTTAATTTCCATGCATTTAGTGGGGTTTTCTAGTTTCTTTTGTCATTTAGTTCCAGTTTCATTGCATTGTGGTCAGATAATGTGCATGGGATAATTTCTGTTTTCTTGCATATACTTACGCATGACTTCTGGAAGAGTATGTGGTCTATTTTAGAACATGACCCATGTGCAGCTGAAAAAAATGTGTATTCAGCTGTGGTTGGGTGGAACACTCTGTATATGTCCACCAGGTCCATTTGTTCCAAGCTCTGGTTCAGTTCTGCTACTTCCTTACTAATTTTTTGTCTGATTGACCTATCTTTTTGAGATAAGGGTGTGTTAAGATCTCCTGTTAAGATTGTGTTCTTACACATTAAGTTTTTCATGTCCCTTAAGATTTGTCTTACATAGTTCGGTGCTCCTGTGTTTGGTGCATAAATATTCATGAGTGTTACTTCTTGCTCTTGAATTTTTCCCCTGACCAATATATAGTGGCCTTCTTTGTGTCGTTTGATCATTCTTAGTTTGAAGTTGAGACTGTCTGAGAACAGAATTGCTACTCCTGCTTTTTCTGAGGTGCTGGGCCATGTAGTATTGTTTTCCATTCTTTGACATTGAGCCAATGAATGTCCTTTTGAGTTAAGTGTGTTTCTTGTATATAACATATTGTTGGGTTTTGTTTCCTAATTCCACTTTGCCAGTCTATTTCTCTTAATTGGTGAATTGAGTCCATTTACATTGATGGTTATAATTGAAATGTG
>PVKA01001191.1:0-15534 GCA_004027165.1 Ctenomys sociabilis
ATGTGTCTTGAAACTGTTTCATTGATATTTGTACTTCAATAAAATAAAATAAATAGAAATACTTGAATCAACAAAATACACTTGTGGATATAAATAGAAAAATTCTTAAGATACAGACAAGTTGGCCATGATTAATCTACAGTAATATCACAAGTTTCTGTTAATTTTAGGGATATATTAGTCAAAATGCCCTTACAAAGTTAAGTAAAAGCAGAAGGGACATGTTGCCACCTGCACTGTAGACTAAACTCAGGGTGCCTTTATGCTGGGCTGTGTCCCCAGCCCCTCTTCTGTTTTCATTTTTTATTTTGGAACAGAGTTTTCTTGAGTCATAAGTTACCAAGACTAGGCTTCAACTTGTGATCATTCTGCCTCAGCCTCTCAGAGTCTGGGATGACAGACATGGGCCACCATGCTTGGCTGCAAGGGGTCTTTTATTTAGACTTCTAAGTTTGCCTTGTTTCAGCCTTGGTCAAGGGTAAGTCACTACCACCCAGAAGGCCACTTATGAATGGCTCTGTCCCTCTGGGATATTTAGCTCATTTGCTTTCTTCATGGCAAGAGTGGCCTATCACTGGTGTTACAGAGACTCAAAGAAAAGGTCAGAAAAACAAGCCACAGGATCCAACACTGAATGCAGTGGGTGGCTGGTGACCTGCTGGCCTAACCAAAATGAGGGCATGAGGAAAGCACTTAAAGGTTCTTATTAGGATGGAGTTTCTCTAAACTTCAACGACAAAGCACTTCAATGACAAAGAGGTTCTTGCACACCAAGAACCTCTGTGCCAACATCTGCACACCACCTCCATCCACAGGCCCTATGTCCGTGGGTTCTTAGAACCATGGAGCAGAAGCATTTTGGAAACAAATGGCATCTTCACTGACCTTGTCACTACTTTTGAGCAATGCAACATTGCCACCACAGCAATGACACTGTAGTAGGTAATATAAGTAGTGTAGAGGGCTCTGGGTGTGGGGTGGTTATGTGCAAGCCCCACGTTACTGTATGCATAGCTCTTGAGTATGTACAGAGCTTGGTATACATAGGGGGCCAGAAGCCAGTCACCATGGAAACCGAGGAATAACTCATGATCTAATTTAATTAGTTTATTTCTTCACTCTATTGTATAAATTCAAATAATTTTAGGTGCTGTGAATTTTATGTAATCAATACATGAACTACATAAAGTGATTTACAAATGTCAATGCTTTTGTTTGGATTTTAACTGGGACATGTTCCAGCTCAGAGGTCTTGGACACAGACATTTTTGCCCACATACTTGGGGACCTCAGCACATACAATTCATGTGTGGGGCATGGGACTGGCATCAAGAAAGGGCAACAGCTGAGGAGGCTGCTGAATTGTGCAGCATGAAGGACAGTCATCAAAAAGTATTATCTGGTTCAAAAAGCTTCACAGTGTCATGTTGGTTCTTTGTATCAGAAAGTCAAGTCATCTTTTATCATTGATTTTGCTCATAATCCAGTAAATCAATTCTTTCCTTATTTCTAAATATCTTCGCAAGTAATATATAGCAAGTAATACTCTATTTCATCTACAATTGGATTACTTGAATTGTTTAAGTATGTTTCCTAGGGGAGGGGGGAATAGCTCAGTGGCATGGCATCTGCCTTGCAAGTGCAAGATCCTAAGTTTGATTCCTGGTATAAAAAAAAAAAAAGTAAACAGAAGCTTCTTGAATTCCTGACAGTGACTCTGAATTGTTAGAGAAGAGATGAGGAAATTTCCATGTAAAATCAGCTCACAACTGCTTCTCCTACCCCCTAAATTTTGCTTTGCTTTATATAATAAAACAGTTCTTTCCCTCACATTCTAGAAGTTATGGTGCATTTGTTTAATAATTCATAAAAATAAGAACGATTTCTTATACTGCTTACCAGATATACAACTTAAATTATACTGAAGCCAGACACAATATCGCAGTTTGTTTATAAAACTTTCTTATGGGGCTGGCAAGACAGATAGCTCAGTAGACTAAAGCGCCTTAGGCAGGAGCAGGGACTGAGGCTCGATCCCCAGCACGCAGTGCCAGCTCCAGCCCTGGAGCATACTGAGATGGTGAATGAGATGGCATGGTGGTGCTTGGGAGGCTGAAAACAGGAAGATCACTATGAGTCAGATCTGTGTCATAAAACCCTGTAGACTCTGTATTAAATACACTAAAAAATACTTTCTTGTGCTACAGATGATAAAGTTAAGATGTAGAGAAGTACCTGAGATCACAGGCCAGTTAGTGGGCTGGCCAAGGATCACGGGATGACTGATGCAAGGAGGAGGTGGGTCACTGTCACCTGCAGGCACCAAGGAACATTCAGTGACTATGACCATGGCCTGGAAGCTTCCTGTGTGGTGCCTGCCAGGCATTTCATCATTTGTGCCCAATGTTTTTCATGTGAAGCCATGAAATTAATATTGAATACAGGACACCGAAAGGGACTAGAGAACATTTTAAAGATGATGCAGTAGTTGCTGTGAATGGGTGACATATTGTGAAGTTGGCACAAACACAGAAAATTGAGGAGACACAGGGTGCAGGATGGTGGCTTCCTATGGAAAATGACTTTTGGATCACATTTGGAGGAGAAAGAGAAATTCTGACAGGAGGAGATCTAGAACATTTCTGGCTCAAGCAGTGACCCCAAATACAGAGACCCCAAAATAGAAATGAGCAAGTCAAATTCATGTTACCTTAATGGGGAGATCACATTGGAGAGTTTCAGACATTTAGTTTTTGAAATTTTAAGGCAGAGAAAGAAAAGAGATTGGTAAAATCATCTAAACAGTAAGCTGAATGGGTTCTCTGGACATCTATAATAACTGTATAAGAGATAATTGAAAATTACAGTAAAGGCTTGAATTTCTAAAGAAAATTTATGTAATAGACACACTACTATGAGTCTCCCTCAATATATTCCCCTCTCTCACTTTGGCCATACTTACTCTGTCTGGTCACTTTTTGGAGCAGCTCTGGGAGTTCCTTTCGTGAGTGCCTTTAGTTTCACTGCTGTGGCTGCCTCAATATCCTGAACCAATTCAAAGAATGGGCCTTTTGTGGTCATCTTGAAGTCACACAGTGCCAGATCCTGTGACTGGCACTATGTGTCCTGCAGACATGCCGATGTTTTCATGAGCCTGCTTTACCACGGCTGGCCCTCTGGGATGAAATTTACCAAGTTTTTTTAACCATACCTCATAAAGAAACTTATGAAAGAAGACTTCCAGAACTGCTTCAGAAGGTGGCGAAAACAACAGGAGCAGTGTGCTCAGAGTACTTGTGGTGGGCTATGCGTCTTTTACTGTAAAACCTTACCTACTTGTTGGGAGCAGCTGAATCTAAAAAGTAATTGGGTGTGCAAGACCAAGCAGCCTAAGAATACAGGAGCGCCTTGAAGCATGTAAACAAGTTGTTGCAGCTTGTTAACTGATTTCTGGCTAGAAAGGCTGAAGTGAATATCAACCTCTCTAGGATATAAATATTCTACTATGCTTGAACAATTCCTCTCCTCAGCTTGGGAGAGAAAGAATCTCCACCTGACCCAGCTGTTGTCGCTTGTCTATCTTTTCCTCATTCTCACAATGGTCCCTACCTGGGGTACAAGAGTCCAAATAGTCCCTATAAATATTAACAGTATATTCTGATGGCATCCTGTGTATCACCACTTTCTTTTCCTACACAGCACTCATTCTTACAATAATCATCTTTCATGGTTTACTTGGCTTTTGTTGGTCTCCCTCACTACCCAGGTGCCTTGAAAGCACTCAGTTTGAATAGTAGGAAACTTACGAGTGCACCTTAGATAAGGTGGATGAGTATAGAGCTCTAGAAGCACCAGTCAGTGGACTGACTAAGGCAGGAGATGGGAAGAATCACAGTCCCCTGGACTCAGCTTCTGTCCCCTCCCTGCAATCTGCGTTCACCAACTTCTGCCCAGGGGCTGGCTCTCTAACTGCACTCATGCCTACTATGGGTGGGGGACCCAGTAGGCACTGTGACAGCCTGGATGCCTGGACACAAGCACAATGGTCATCTCCATAGCTGCCTGAAGATACAAGTGATACAACCCAAACATGCAGCAGAGTTAATGCCCCCTCTCCCGGGCAGGGAAATTCAAGCAATTTAAATTCTTCCTAATTTCAGCAGAAGGAAGTCAGTGGATAGACTCTTCTTTCCTCTTGCCCTAGTACTATCCTAAAGCTCATTCATTCATTCATTCATTCGCCTCTCTGATGCTGCACTGTGAGACTGAGTCCCGTTCAGGGGAGTAATGTACACTGCTTGCATTCATTCACCTGCCTTCTACTCTCCGCTCTCCACTTCCTCAGGTTTCTGATACCCATTAAAGTGCTAGTGTGGAAGTTTCTAACCCTGGAACTGGTTTCTAGACATTCAGACTCATTCAAATGCTATCCAACCTAGTAAAGCAAAACAAAGCCAACTACTTGGTGTGCTGACTTGCAGTTTATTGATAGAATCCAGCAGGAGATGGGCCATGTATATAGGTTATTGCATGATGAGCACAGGCTCTAGGTGGCCAGTTCATCAGCCTCAGACCATCTCTATCAGATGCTACAGCCATTGGTGCAGCTGTGTGCCCATCAGTTCTCCAGCGATTTTCATTCTGCATGCCTGGGGAGTGTGCAAGATGTGAGGTGAAGAAACTGGCGAGCCAGTGGCACACAAAAGAGAAGCAATGGGGAAATTGGAGGAGACTAATCACAGATCAAGCACTCTCCACCCCACCACCACAGGAAATCCTGCCGCAAATGCAGCACAGCAGCCTTTGGAAGCCTAAACAGGATAAACAGTTAAAGGTGTTTTCTGATGAGTGGGGCTTTGCTTCTTTGGCAGGTAAACTGCCATCCGGCTTTGGGAACAAGAACACCTGGAAGTCAGCTTGGCTCTTAAACTGCTCCAAATTCCCCATATCGGGTTCATTATGAGCAGCCACCTGCGTCTCTGCTCATCAAACACTGCTGGTTTCTGCTTCTGATCTGCTGCAATCCACTGAAGAGTCATTTCTAATTACAAAAGTAAAATAAATAATTCATAGGGAATTCCCAGCCCTTCAGCTGGGAGCCAACGTGAACCGGGTCTACGTTGATGATCACAGACTTGCAAATTGCTTCACCACTTCTGCTAAGTAATTACTTAATCCAAGTAGTAAAACCCAAGAAATGTGGATTAACGATTAAAATGTGGTATGGTTCAGTTTTAGGGAAAATTGTAAATTATAAAAATAGCTTAAAGAAATGCTTGTGGGAGAGGATGCTCTGTATCTGCCAAAGTCTGTTTTCCTCTTCTCTTGGGGACATAGTAAAATGTATACAGAAGGAGGCCTGGTGTGCAAGAAACCTTCTTTATAAATCCTTCATGCTCCTCCTTTCTCTACCCACTATGTTACAGAAAAGGAGCCCTGTAGGGGAGTCAGCACAGAGAAACAACAAAAGCCCTGGATCCCTGAACAAAGAATTCAGCAACCATGGTTCTTGAATTCATACCTCATCTCCCACACTGCAGTCTGACCTAAACAACAAATATATTTTTTACCCTAAGAGTCTGAATCTGGAAGAATTAATTGTTGATTAAAACAGTGAACCCACTTACCCCAACAAGCACTGTCTATTTTTAGTTTCATAATTCAAACCAAGTTCACAACATTCACCTAATCATTTGTCTAACAAAGATATCTCATGTCATTTGTTCGTCTCTTTAAAGGCTGTCCAAGGAGCATATCTTAATGAGCAAAGACCAAAGAAAATTGTGCAAATTTCACTTTTCTACACTGTTCCATGGGGTATGAGGATGGCTTGATTTCTTAGGTATCTTGAGCATTTAGGAAGCAATTTGATTAGTGACACTAATCAGTAATATCAAGCTCTCAACCTGATATCTATTTAAACAATCACAGTTGTGTCTTAAGTTTGATATCTTAGCATCTTCCTGCATTTCAATAACTCACCCACTACAAGCTTTGTTGAATTTAAGAAACATGATCTGGGAATCATTTAGTTCCAGCCCATCCTGCAGTTTTTGACTCTAAACCTAACCTCAGAGGCATCTTTCAAATGTGGCAATAAAGAGTCATGTTCAAATGGGAAATGACAGAGGACAGGCATATAAGACCACCTACACACTGAAAAGAACTGCATATTCTTGTTATCCAAACTAAGAATTTAACTACACTGATTAAGATCTAGGTTTTTAACTTCAATACTAATCAGAAAAGGCCAAAAAAATGTAAAGTTTTACAACTTTCAAGCCAATTGTGAAGAGTCACTACAAAGCCTTCATGCATCACATTGAATATGAAAACTTTGCAACTCACTCAACCAATAGTCAACATGAGGGTCTCTTGTAATTCCTAATCATCAACCAGAAAGAAGACCAGAAGAACATGGAGAAAGATAAAATTAATTTATACATAAAATATAATAAAGATCTCCAAAGGGAATGATGGACATCCCTGCAGCTCATTTTAAAAGTAACTAAGACTTAGGGGTCAAAAAGTGTGAACTTGTGAGAAACATTATGAATTATGTTAAGCCACTGTTGCACCCATAATGTAAATGTCTTTCTAAATAAATGTCATATGACTATTGCATCAATAAATACTTTCTAGGGTCTGCGACATAGCTCGGTGGACTAAGTGCCTGCTTAGGTGAGTGCATGGACCAGGATTCAATCTCTGTCACCACATGTCATGTTGGGCTTGCCCCCAGGCATGCTGAGCCAGCCACAGAGTCTGAGCATGGCGGTGCACAACTGCAATCCCAGCACTGGAGAGGCTAAAACAGGAGGATCACTATGTGTCTGAGCTGCGTATTGAGGCCTGGTACCAAATACATAAGACATAAATAAAGTTCCTAGATAGAAGGAACTTTGTGCACCCAACCAGATTCTCCTCCAGCCAGCACCCAGGCCTGGCAGGTGAGTGTGGGATCTTCCACACAGTCGCTGGAACCACCTCCATTCCACAGGCCTGATGTGGAACCCTGAAGCAGGACTCCTTGCAGAGAGGCAAGGGATGAGACCTGCCCATTTAATCCAGGAGCAGAGCATCTTGCCCGAGAGGCATAGCAGGTTCACCTCCACAGGTTGCAGCAGGATAAAGTGGAGCACAGCAGCCAGACCCAAGCCAAGCCCACCTGGACAAGGTTGAACTTATTAGATCTAGACCTGGTAAGCTGAGACACTTGCTAAACCCAGATCTATGATAGCATCCTCTCTCTTTCTCTTGTGATTGACAATAGTCTGCCTGGAAGACTACAGGTACAAAAGGGGAGGTGATCAGACAGAACTTAGGGGAACTAACTTAAGTAAAAATTCCCAATCTAATATTTGCTTACCTATACAGTCACAGTGTTTGCTCTTAGAGTCTATAATACAAACCCAGAGAATAGATGTGGTGGTGCATTCCTGTAAACCCAGTTATTAAGAGGCTTTAAACAGGAGAATCACTACAAGTCAGATCTAGTAGTGAGACTCTGAACACCCTGTAGACACTTCCCTAAAAAATAAAAAATAAAGAAAATACAAACCTGTCAGATAAAAACGTTTGGCAACTGCTAAATCTCATTGCCCATTATTAGTGTTGCTAATTATAGCACTGTAAATACAAAACTATACGTGCCTTAACCACATAATCTCTCTTCAGTAGGAATATCAGTACATGCAAAGGTAATAACTGCACCAAAGCGCAACACTAAAGGTCAGAAGACATTGCTACATAAAATGATAAAGACAAGGAGCAAAATGCATTCTCAGGTCCCAAACCAACCCAAAACAAACGCAGGAAACACCAGAATAGACGAAGTTGGAAATCACACACCTAAAATCTCTGAAATAATAGTGTCTGAAGTAAAGAAACAACTACAAAAAAGTATAGAGGAAATTGGATCAGAAATAATGTCTGAAGAGCTGGCAAAATATCTCAGCAGATTAAAGTGCTTACAAGCAGGTGTAGGGGTCAGGGATCCAATCCCCAGGACTGCCAAGCTGGCCCTGCCCCCAGGGCATGATGAGACCAGCAATTGAGACTGGGTGTGGTGGCATGTGCCTATAATCCCAGCACTTGGAAGGCTGTAAACAGTAGAATAACTATGTGTCCAATCCAGTAATGAGACCGTGAACAGCCTGTAGACCCATCCCTAAAATACAGAAAAGAAAAAAAAAAAAAAAAGAAATAATCTCTGAATTAAAAATGAAATGGTAGCTATCATGAAAGAATTACTAAGTGTTTCTAAGGAAGACACTAATAAAAAAAATAGAGAAAAATAGAAAAATGACAAAAAATGGAACTTTTGCATATGATGAGGTCAGTCAATTCCCCTCAGGGTTTATCCTGCACCCTTGTACCTCACTCTGTAGATCGTTTTCAGTGTCAGCCATGTGGATGAGTCATAGTCAATGCTTGACCAGCCTGCACTCTGTGAAAGCCTGAGAGAAAGTCACCTCTCCATGTGACCCTCCCCAGGCACACTGTGAATAATTGATCACATTCCTCTGTGGCTCAATAATCTCCTTGATCAGAAAATTTGGGGCATAACTGAGTTCTATGATGTTACAGTACAGGTTCACTATGTCCTGAGTCTTCACTGACCTTGAAAGTCTAGGGCCAAAATGTTGGCTGACCTTGCAGCCCTTACATTTCACCAATTTTTGATCTGCAAACTTAGGTTGTTAACCATCCAGAAGAGAAGCTGATTATTACCCTTCAACATATGCAGTACAGTTTACCCTAACTATCTGACTACATTCTTTTTAGTTCTTCTTTTGATTTCTTATGCTAGGGAGACTATACAATATTTGTATATGGGTCTTGCTTTAGCTTGGTCTTAACCATCAAGCAGAAAAGTATAAGAATGAGGTATATAAAATAAGACCATAATAATAAGCTGAGTTGTAAATGGCTCTAGTCAACAACTTTGTATAACCCACTATTATTGTGGACTACTGGACTGTGTTGGAATGTTTCACTGAATTCAGGCACCTATAATAATTGAATGACAATAGAACACCCATCTTTGACAGGACTAAACAAAAAAAGGGGATACAAAGGAAGAACCATTCTGTGTCTGTATAAACAGCACAGTTAGGATAAATATACAGTACTTTGGCATAATTCTATGAGAAGAAATATATGCACTAATAATGTTTGGACAGGATATCCTGTCTACATCTTGTACTATGGATAACCACTAGGAAGATAACATGTAAAAAGTATTAATTATTGAAACTGTACTATAATTTAGCTTTAAAAAATGATAGTTATACAGCTACATTCTCTTAATTCATTGATGAGAGGCATGTGTTCTAATAGTATTTGTATATAGAGTATCATGTATGCACCTTGTACAACAAAAAGCCACTATGAAAACAATGTGCAATGTATAAATTGTTGAATCTGTCCTACTAATTTGATTTAAAACTGTCTCATTGCTACTTGTTCAATAAAAAATATAAAATAAGATAAATAAAAAAAGAAATAGAAAAATGAAGGAATCCTTGAGTGAGCAATAGAATGCATGAAGCAAATTCAAAGAGATATACAGGAAAGTAAAACCTCAGTCATTAGCTGGCAAAATCATCTGAATGAAAGTAAAGATAGCATTTCAGACCTTAACACCATTGCAGCTAGTTAAAAGGTAAGAAAAGATCTCTTAAAAACAACTAGAATGCAGGAAAGAATAATTCAATATCTACAAGACAATGCAAAGATGAACAACGTAAGACTACTAGGCATCATTGAGAAAGAAGGAGTCAATAAAAATGATATAAAAAGAATCTGGACAGAACTAATAGTAGAAAACTTCCCAAATATGGGGAAACAATCTGACATTCAGTTAACCAAAGCATATATAACTCCAAAAAACATCAACCCAATTAAAACTACATCCAGACATATAGTAATCAAGATCCCAGAAATTGAGCACAAGAAAATATACTAAAAGCCATGAAAGAAAAGAAACTGACCACATTTAAAGGGAAATCTATCAGAATAACGGCGGATTTCTCTTCACAAACCATCAAGTCAAGAAAAACAAGGAACAAAGTAATTCAAGTCCTCCATGAAAACAAATTCCAGCCATACTGCTTTACTAGGCAAAACTCTCTTTCAAGTTTGATGGAGAAGTGAAATACTTCCAAGGCAAAGAAAAACTAAAGAATTTCATGATGACAAAGCCAAGCCTACACAGACTACTTTGTTAGAGAGGGACCAAAATGACCACAGCTCAATGAATGAGAACAGAAAGAACCTACCAAATACGGCAAATAATTAAACATAGGAGAAAAAGAGGTAAACAACATCGGGTAAATAACATGTCAATCATAAGTCAACACATCACAATTATAACCATCAATGTAAATGGATTCCTTTCACCCATTAAAAGAAATAGTCTGGCACAGTGGATTAGGAGGCAAAATCCAAAAATATGGTATATATAAGAAACACACCTAACTCATAAAGAAATTCATTGGTTGAAAGTCAAAAGATAGAAAACAATACTACATGCCCTAGCACCTCAGAAGAAAGTAGGGGTAGCAATCCTGTTCTCTGACAGTCTCACCTTCAAACCAAGAATGATCAAATGAAATAAAAAAAGGTCACTATACTGGTTAGGGAAAAAATATGACAGGAAGAAGTAACAGTAATAAATATGTATGCACCAAACACGGGAACATGCAACTATATAAGACAAATCTCAAGGCAACAACTTCTGTGGATAACCCACTACTATTGTGGACTGCTGGACTGTGTTGGAGTGTTTTGCTGGATTCAAGCACCTATAATAATTGAATGCCCACAGAGTACCTATCCCTGAGAAGACTAAACATAAAAGGGAATAAAAGTATGGACAATTCTGTGTTTGATATACAGAACAGTTAGGATAAATATGCAGCTACTTTTATGTAATTCTATGAGAAGAAAGATTTACACTAATAGTGTTTGGACAGGATATCCTGTCTGCTTCTTGTACTATGGATAACCACTAGGAAGATAACAATGTAAAAAGCATTAATTATTGAAACTGTCCTATAAATCAGCTTTGAAAAAAAGGGATAGGTATATAACTACATTCTCTTAATTCAATAAATATAGGGATCTGCTCTAATAGTGGTTTTAAATAGACTATCATGTCTGTACCTTGTACAACAAATAACCACTAGGAAAACAATATGCAATGTATTAATTATTGAATCTGTCCTACTAAAACAAAAGACAAATGTTAATGGACATGAAAAGTTTAACAGGCAATACCACAACCTTAAAAGGAGACCTTAACACCCCCTTATCCCAAAAAGATACGTCAAGCAGACAAAAAACTAATTTAGCAAAGAAGTGGCAGAGCTGAATCAAAACTTGGAACAAATGGACTTAGTAGACATAGTGTTCCACACAACTACATATGAATACACATTTTTTTCAGCTACATGTGGGTCATTTTCTAAAACACAACACATACTAGTGCACAGTCATGCTTAAGTATATGCAAGGAAACAGAAATTATCCAATGCATATTGTCTGATCACAGTGCAATGAAACTGGAAATAAATGACAAAAGAAACCACATAAACCCCATAAATACATGGAAATTAAACAACAGCCTTCTTAGCAACCAATGAATGAAATTAAACAATATCTATAATTCAATGAAAATTCAAGCACAATTGATCAGAATTTATAGGATGCAATGAAAGCAGCTCTTAGAAGGAAATTTATAGCTGTGAACTCACACATTAGGAAACAGAACAGGAACAAATAAATACCCTAATGCTGTAATTCAAATGTCTAGAAAAAGAAGAGCTAACCAAACCCAAAGCCCAAAGGTGGGAGGAAATTATAAAGATTAGAGCAGAAATCAATGCAATCAAGGAGAACATAATACAAAAATTAACAAATCAAAAAACTGGTTCTTTGAAAGATGAAATAAAATTGATAAGCCCCTAGCTAACCTCATCAAAAAGAGGAAAGAAAAAATTCAAATACAAACAATAAGGAATGAAAATGGTGAAATTACCACAGACCCTGTGGAAATTCAGAATATCATCAACAGCTATTTTGAATATCTTTACTCTCACAAAATTGAAGATATAGAAGAAGTGGACAAATTCTTGAAAGGTACATATTACCAAAACTGAATATGGAAGATATAAAAACTCCCAATAACCAAATAACAGTCAATGAAATTCAAGATGTAATGAAAAATCTACTGACAAAGAAAAGTCCAGGTCCTGATGGATACACAGGTGAATTCTATAAGAAATTTATAGACGATATAATCCCTACATTCCTCAAACTCTTCAATGAAATTGAAAAGGAAATAATTCCCCAAAATCATTTCTGGAGTCAAGTATTATACTGATACCAAAATCAGAGAAAGATGCAACTAAAAAAGAGAACTATAGGCCAATCTCCCTCTTGAACATAGATGCAAAAATCCTCAATAAAACCCTAGCAAATAGAATACAGAAAATCAACAAGAAGATTACATGTCTCGGGGCCCAGGCTCAGTGGAATAAGCGCTTCCCTGGCAAGTGCAAGGGTCTGAGTTCAATCCCCAGTTCCACAAAAAACAAAAAAAAAAAAAAAAAGAAAGAAAGAAAGATTACACATCTTGAGCAGGTACAGTTCATCCCAGGCATGCAACGATGGTTCAACATACACAAATGAATAAATGTAATGTACTATATCAACACAGCCAAATCCAAGAACCATGTGATCATCTCAATTGATGTAGAAAAGGCTTTTGACAAAGTCCAACACTCAATCATGTTCAAAGTCCTACAGAAAATTGGAATAGATGGCCTCTACCTCAATCTGATAAAAGCTATCTATGACAATCAAACTACTAACATAATTCTAAATGGGGAAAATCTAAAATCTTTTACTCTCAGATCAGGTACAAGACAAGGATGTCCTCTATTACTATTCCAATTCAATATAGTGCTGGAATCATTAGCTAGAGCCATTGGACAAGAGAGAGAAATAAAAGCAATAAGAATAGGTAAAGAAGTTAAATTATCATTATTTGCAGATGACATGATACTCTACTTGGAAGATCAAAAAAACTCTACCAAGAAGCTACTAGAATTAATACACAAATTCAGTAGCATAGCAGGATATAAGGTCAATAACCAAAAGTCAATAGAATTTCTCTACACAGATAACAAACACACTGAGAGGGAAATTAGAGAGAATATCTATTACAATAGCACCATGGAAAATGAAATATTTAGGAATTAATCTCATTAAAGAAATAAGCAATCTATTCAATGAAATTTACAGTACTCTGAAAAAAAAGATTGTAGAGGATTTCAGAACATGGAAAAATGTGCCTTGTTCCTGGATAGGAAGAACCAACATTGTGAAGATGGCCATACACCCAGTATTGTTACACACATTGAATGCAATCCCTATCAAAATACCAACATACCTCACAGACTTAGAGAAATCATTCGTAAAATTTATCTGAGACCAGAAATGACATAGAATAGCAAAGGCAATCCTGGGCAACAAAGGCAACGCAGGAGACATTATGATCCCTGACTTGAATTTATACTCCAAAGGTACTGTGATAAAATCAGCATGGTATTGGCAAAAGAAATGGTCCTGAGAATCAATGAAATAGTTTAGAAGATGCAGATAAAACAACAAACACACTCAGTCATCTTATTTTTGACAAAGGGGCCAAACATCCTTCCTGGAAATGTCAAAATGTCTTAAAGATCTAAACATTAAAACAGACACACTATATTTCATGAAAGAGAAAGGACGTAGAAATCTTGAAGACATAGGTGTAAATAGTTCATGAACAAAAATCAAACTGCACAGGTAATACTTGAAAGAATTAACAAGTGGTACCTCCTCTCATTGAAAAGTTTTTGCACGTCAAAAGAAATTATCAACAGAGTGAAAAGACAACCCACAAATTTGGAAAAGTCTTACCTAATAAGCACTCAGATGAAGATCTTTTTTATAAAGAATTTTAAAAACTTTAGGGCCTTAAATTTAAACACCCAACCCAGAAATGGGCATCCAAGATGAACACACACTTTTCAGAGGATGAAATACAAGAAGCAAATAAATATATGAAAAAAAATGTTCTCCAACTCTAACCATTCATGAAATGTAAATTAAAACATTGATGGCCAGGACTGCCTTTGCTATTCTAGATCTTTTCTGGTTCCAAATAAATTTTAGGAATGATTTCTCTATGTCTGGGAGGTACATTGGTGGCAGTTCAATAAGGATTGCATTAAACCTGTACAGCAATTTTGGGAGTATGGCCATCTTCATGATGTTAGTTCTGCCTACCCAGGAGCAGGAAATATCTTTCCATTTTCTGAAATCCTCTAGGATCTCATTTTTTAGAGTACTATAATTTTCCACGAAAAGTTCTTTGACTTCTTTGGTTAAGTGAATTCCAAGGTATTTCATTTTCCATGGTACTATTGTAAAAGGTATTGTTTCTATTATTTCCCTCTCAGTGTGTTTGTTATCTCTGTAGAGGAATGCTATTAACTTTTGAGTACTGACTTTGTTGTATCCTGCTATGATACTGAATTTTTGTATCAATTCTAGTAGCTTCTTGGTGTTTTGTGTCTTCCAAGTAAAGTCTCATGTTATCTGCAAATAGTGATAATTTAACTTCTTCTTTACCTACTCTTATTCCTTTTATTTCTCCCTCTTTTCTAATGGCTGTAGCTAATTATTCCAAAACTATATTGAATAGGAGGGGTGATAGAGGACATCCTTGTCTTGTACCAGATCTAAGAGTAAAATATTTCAGTTTTTCCCTATTCAGAATTATATTAGCCATTGGGTTGTCATAGATGGCTTTTATCAAATTGAAGCAGAGGCCTTCTATTCCAATTTTCTGTAGGACTTTGAACATGAATGAGTGTTGGACTTTATCAAAAGCCTTTTCTGCATCAATTGAGATAGTCATGTGGTTTTTAGATTTGGTTCTATTGATATAATGTATAACATTATAGATTTGCAAATATTAAACCATCCTTGCATCCCTGGCATGAATCCTACTTGTTCATGGTGTATTATCTTCTTGATGACTTGCTGTATTCTATTTGCTAGGGTTTTAACATCTATGTTCAGGAGTAAGATTGGCCTGTAGTTCTCTTTTTTAGTTGTGTCTTTCCCTGGTTTTGGAATCAGTATAATACTTGTCTCCAGGAATGATTTTAGGAGGGCTGCTTTCTTTTCAATGTCACTGAAGAGTTTGAGGAGTGTAGGGATTATATTTTCTGTAAATTTCTTATAGAATTCAGCTGTAAATCTATCAGGACCTGGACTTTTCTTTGTCAGCAGGTTTTTTTTTTTTTACATTTTGTATTTCATTGGCTATTATTGGGTTATTGGGAGTTGTTCTATCTTCTTGATTCAGTTGTCATAATTTGTACCTTTCTAGGAATCTGTCCATTTCTTCTGTGTCTTCTATTCTGTGCGCATAGAGTCTCAAAGTAGCTATTGATGATCTTCTGAATTTCCACT
>PVKA01001191.1:15634-57611 GCA_004027165.1 Ctenomys sociabilis
TTTTTTTTTTTTTTTTTTTTTTTTTTTTTTTTTTTTTTTTTTTTTTTTTTTTTTTTTTTTTTTTTTTTTTTTTTTTTTTTTTTTTTTTTTTTTTTTTTTTTTTTTTTTTTTTTTTTTTTTTTTTTTTTTTTTTTTTTTTTTTTTTTTTTTTTTTTTTTTTTTTTTTTTTTGCTCTTTTTGATGAGGTTAGCTAGGACATTATTAATTTTATTTAGTCTTTCTAAGAGCCAGCTTTTTGATTCGTTAAATCTTTGAACTGTTTTCTTCATCTCAATGAATTAATTTCTGCTCTAAATTTATGGTTTCTTCCCATCTTTGGGCTCTGTGTTTGGTTTTCTCTTCCTTTTCTAGATGTTGGAGGTGCAATATTAGGGTGTTTATTTGTTCCCATTCTATTTTCCTAATGTGTGTGTGCATAGCTATGATTTTCCCTCTGAGAACTGCTTTCATCACATCCCATAGATTCCAACAAGTTGTGGTTGAATTTTCATTGAATTGGAAATATTTTGGCTTTTCCTTTCAAGGTCAGGGAAGACTCAGAACATAGAAGAACCTGTACGTAACAACATGTAACTCAATGGCGCCCCAAATTTTCTGATCAAGAAGATATGGAGCCACAGATGAATGTGATCAATGATGTATAGTATGCCTAAGGAGAGTCACATGGAGAGAAAACTTTCTCTCAGGCTTTCACAGAGAGCAAAGTGGTCAGGCAATGGCCATGACTCATCCACATGGCTGACACCAACAAAGGATCTACAAACTGTGGTACAGGGTTTCAGAGTAAGTTCTGAGGGGACTTGACTGACATTATCAGATACAAAAGATACATTTCTTGTTAGATAGACCTTGATTTATCTTGGTCTTAACCATCCAGCAGAAAAGTATAAAAATAAGGCATATAATGTAAAGCCATATTAATATGCTGAGCTGTAAAAAGCTCCAGTCAACAACTTCTATGGAAATCCCACTACTGTGGTGGACTGATGGACTGTGATGGAGTTTTTTTTACTGAATTCAAACATCTATAATATTTAAATGCCTATAGGATACCCATCTCTGACAGGACTAAACAAAAAAAAGGGGGGATACATAGGAAAGACCATTTCGTATTTGTATATACAGGATAGTTAGGATCAACATGCAGCTATTTTGCTCAATTCTATGAGAAGAAAGGTTGATAGTAATAGTGTTTGGACAGGTTGTCCTGTCTGCTCCTTGTACTGTAGATAACCACTAGGAAGATGACAATGTAAAATGTCTTAATTATTGTAACTGTTTTTTAATTAGCTTCGAAACTGTCTCAATGATATTTGTCTCTCAAGAAAATTAAAAAAAAAAAACATTGAGATACCATCTCTCCCCAGAAAGAATGGCTATCATAAAGAAATCAACCAACAACAAATGTTGGAGAAGCTGCAAGGAAAAAGGAACCCTTCTCCATTGCTGGTGGGAATGTAGACTGGTGCGACCATTATGGAAATCAGTATGAAGACTTCTCAAAAAACTATCATCCTTCTGGGAATTTTCCCAAAAGAACTGAAAACATCATATTACAGTGATATATGTGTATCTATGTTCATAGTAGCACAATTTGTGATAGCCAAATCTTGGAAACAACAAATATGCCCATCACCTGAAAAATGGATGAAAAAGATGTGGATCTTTTATACAATGGAGTATTACTCAGCTATTTAAAAAGTATTCTTGAAGCCTTCGTTAGAAAATGGATGGAACTTGAAATTATACTCATAAGTGAAATAAACCAGACCCACATGTGTAAATATCACATCTCCCTAGTGCAAAATCTCAAAAAGAAGAAATAAAAATTGAAAGGTATAACACATTTAAATGGAAAGAGAACTTAAGGATTAAAAACATGAAGTGAGAAAAGAAAGAAGTTAGGAAATATGCTAGGGGCAAAACCACACATTGATATAAACAAGATGTTTAAGGCAATGGTCCTTTGAATTTCTATCAGGTTTTTGAAAATAGAAGTTAATGGGTAGAATTCATACCCTGATTAACTCTATATGCTGATATCTATGAACTAAGCAACTACAATGAGGACAGCAATGTATAACACCAAAACCACACTTCGAATACCTATCATTTTGGTCCTAACCATCCAGCAGAAAAGTACAACCACAAAGTATAAAAGATAAAGCTATATTAATAGGCTGAGCTAAAAGGCTAAAGTCAACAACTTCTGACAATTGTCAAATGTGCTGATAACTCACTACTCTCATGGACTATTGGTCTATATTGGCTTATTTTGCTGAATTCACGTACCTACAGTCTTTAGACTGGCATCAAGGATGAAGAGGTCCTTTAAAGATTTCTCTAAATACAGCTTCTTTAACTGCAATGGAACACACATCTCTGACAAAACAAAACAAAAAAGGTGGCTACGTTGGGAGCCATGGAAGCTAGGAAATCAATCAAATTTGTATAAGCAGGACTAGACCTCAGTGCCTAAAGCAAACAAGCTACTTCAGTCCTGAGATAAACATCCTGTCCGGTTAAAGTCAACTATAAGTCACTAGGAAACCTTGTGTCACATGTTACTAAATTTGAAAAAGTATAAATAAAATACCATTTTGTTGTGAAATATATATATGTGTGTGTGTGTGTGTGTGTGTGTGTACACAAGATAGCTAGGATATATATACAGCTACTTTCTCTTAGTTTGTTGAGAAGAAAGGTTTGTACTAATATTGTTTAGACAAGATATCGTGTCTACATCTTGTCCTCTGAATAACTACTACAAAGACAATAATATGCAATGTATTAATGATTGTAACTGTCCTACTAAACTATTTTGAAACTGTTTATTGCTATTTTATCATTTTTTTCTCATTAAAATGAATAACAAGAAGAAACTTTG
This sequence comes from Ctenomys sociabilis, assembly GCA_004027165.1. Taxonomy (NCBI): domain Eukaryota; kingdom Metazoa; phylum Chordata; class Mammalia; order Rodentia; family Ctenomyidae; genus Ctenomys; species Ctenomys sociabilis. Next base: position 18,522 of record PVKA01001191.1, read on the forward strand.
TATGTAACCAGGAGGTCAATACAAATAGTTCTTCATTATATGAATTTTAGCATAAAAATAATTCTAAGCTCTGAGACCTTCCTTTGAAAAGTGATGACTTTTAGTTTAGGTTTCAGTTTCTACCTGTTTTTTTTTTTTTTTAATGCTCACAATTAAAATTTCTGCTTAAGAGATGTACTCAGTCACCAAATTCCCAGTCACCATAGTATGAGTTGTCTACAGGTGTGAATGTATGGGTGTGTATCTCTATGTGCACGAGCATGTGTGTATGCAACATGCAATCTACAAGAGGAGCTCAAAGTATTTAGTGGAAATTCCAGATTCCTCACCAAATAGCAAATACGTTTCATGCAGGTTGTCTATTAGACCATTGTCCTTATCCCCTTTCTTCCATCGCTACTGCTGCTCTAAAGCCTTAAAACTTTTCTTTCAAATACAGCTGGGACTCACTAGATCCATTCTGCCAGTCCAACTATCATCCTGTCACTTTTCATTCCATCCCTTTACATCCTGAACCAACTAAGTGTCATTTTCTTGCTTTTATTTTGGCTGGAAATTCAACTGAATCAGCTTTCCGACAAATCTGGTGCATACAATTCCAACCTTCCCCATTATTTTTGGCTCACAAATACAAACAAAGCATCCTCTATCAGGGCTGAGACTGTACTGTTTACATGCTTCTGCATTTGGAATTGGAACATGTGCCATTTCTTTCCAAGGCCCACACATCAAAATATTCGTAACTGGACTCTGCACTTCACTGATCTGTGTGCTGCAGTTACAGTGAAACTGCTAGACTTTCTGGCACTGTGAGAACATGTCTTACTAAATGCTGTATTTTTTCATCATTTCTCTCTCAGGAAGGTAATGTCAAACACTGGCTTCAAGGGCTGGCAAGATAGCTCAGCAGACTACATCTTGCTTAGGCAAGTGCAGGGGCCGAGGTTTGATCCCTGGTACCACATGCCATGCTGGCCCTGCCTCCGGGTATGCTGAGGCTGGATGTGATGGTGCACACCTGAAATCCCAGCACCGGCCAGGCTGAAAATAGGAGGATAGGATCACTAGGAGTTCAAGCTACACAGTGAGAACCTACACATTAAATAAGTAAATAAATAAAAATGGCTTCAGTTGGTGTAAGTCAAATAGATGAATTATACTTTGTAACCTATGACTTTCTCGAAAAGTGTACATTTCTCTTTGTGCTGCTAAAATAAGACATCTCTAAGACAGTTTTACAAGAAAATACAGTTGTCCCAGTGGGGTATGGTATCAGTGGGGACTTGTTCTGAGGCTCCCATTGGTACTAAAATCTGCCAAAGCTCAAGGTCCTCATCTAAAATGATACAGTAATAACATATAAGAAATACATATCCTGCCACATGCTCTAAATCATCTCTATGTTACTTATAATACTGAATGCAATGCAAATGCTATGGGAAATGTCATTATTCCATATTGTTTAGAAAGTGACCCTTAGAGCCGGGCGTGGTGGCGCATGCCTGTAATCCCAGCACTAGGGAGGCTGAGGCAGGAGGATTGTTGTGAGTTCGAGACCAGCCTGAGCTACAAAGTGAGCATAAGGCCAGCCTGAACTGCACAGTGAGACCCTGTCTCAAAAAGACAAAAAAAAAAAAAAAAAAAAAAAAAAAAAAAAAAAAAAAAAAAAAAAAAAAAAAAAAAAAAAAAAAAAATGGAAGTGACCCATAAAAGCCCATACATACTCAGGACAGATATAATGTTTTTCAAATATTTTCAGTCCACAATTGCAGAATCCAATGGTCCAATGGTCCCATGAATCCAAAGGCACAATTATATTTACAAGAAGTGAGAAAATGTCATGTAAATAATGATTCTCTAAATTAGGACATTAACAACAATCAAATGTCTAGGATAAGAACATGTCTAGGATTAGATTTTCAAGCAATTTTTAAAACAAATGTGTTCTTGAATTTTGCAAGTGGAAGGAAAGTGAGCCTTTACAGTATTATACAGTATTGTGTAAGAGGAGGGGAAAAATACCTGTAGGAATCTGTGTAATATCTTAAGTAGGTTTAAATAATCCTTGAAATTGAACCAGAGGTACATTTTATAAAAACTCATCTTTCCCTCTCTAGAGTCCCATTCGGGATAACATGTGTGCAAATATATGGCTGCAAAGCGAGGCGAGGGACACATCAAGAGCTAAGCCAAATTCTTTCTGAGTTATGCCCCATAACTGCTTTGTATTTCAGTTACCAATTCCACCTACACATCCCAAAAAAGAAACAAAAGCCTTTCCTCTATGGCTTCTTGAGTGAATAAAGAACAAATCTTAGAACATTCAAGACAAATACCTCCTGTGTCAGGCACTGTTCTTAAAATGCATTGTAACACTTTTCTCATTTTCAGAAGTTTCACTATAATTGTAATTGTAATAGAATAAGATAACACCCCATCCTTTATTCTTTGAAATCTGCTTTCACTCCTTTTTTTTTCCACCCTGCTTTGCTTTTGAGCCATTTTTCATGTAAATGAGCATGGGATTGAACACCATGGGAGGGGCTCCAGACACACCCACCCCTTGATTAGATGGATATCACCCCTTCCCATCTAGTAGAAAAGACCATCTTTGATCCAGTGAAAGGGAGAGAGAAGTAACAGAGGCTAAGGGGTAAAGGATAGAGGATAATTCATAGTAACACTGCAGTGGAGAAATAACTGCAGATACATGGAGGACAAGTTGATGAATGATTTCCTAGAACTAGAGAAATTAGTGAAACCTGTTCATCATGACATCCACTCACAAATATCCTTTACTCGGGGAGGGTGGGTAAGGAAGGCAGAGCTAATGTTAAGTAGTTGAGTTCCAAGGTTACCATTGGAGAGGATCCCAAGACAGGATGATGAACTAAAACTTGAAGATCTAACTGCCCCATAATTGATCATCTGTTCTTCTGGAGGGGATTCTAATTTCTCATTTGACAAGAAATCAAACGGGCTGTGGTAGTCCTTTAGCTCAGACTGCTTCTCAGCATACGTGAAATTTTGGTGACATCCTTTGAACTCTTTTTCCACTGCAACTCATTGTGCTTGCCTTCTATCCTGGCTTTAGAGTATGGAAGATTTTAGTGAGTTTATGACAACAATCCCTGTCATGAGGTGAGAAAATAAAGCAAATGAATGCAAGAGATCAAAAACAAGTACTAGCTAGAGACTGGGAATATTTGCTAGTTCACTTTGGAAATGTGGCATGTTTCTCAGGAAATTATACTTTTCTCTGGAAATTATACTTCTTCCTTTGACAAGTTGGAAAAGATAATTATGTTATGCTAACTAATTTTATGGCATGCAGCTTACCCACAACCATACACATAAACAATACCCAGGACACTCAATCATAAGATATTTGCAAGTTTATATTATTTATGATATAGTCTTTGCTAAGCTTAAAATAAACCTATGAAGTTCCAGGCCCTGTTGACATATATGACTCTCAGGAGCTGCTATAGATCACATTAAAGTTTCCTTGCAGGAGATGCCATTGCCATGTTGTGCCAAAAGTTTTAACGTGAAACAAGACAAAATGAAACCACACTGTGACTCATATCGTTCCAAATTTTGACTCAAAATATCACAGGCTTTTAAAGCCTAAGATTCACCCTAGAGAAAAATGAAATATTTTTACACTAAATTTCTTAAGGTCTCTCTGTGTTGTCCTGACCTGTGCTCAGTGGAAGGGCCACATCTGCATTTCTGCCCTTGCATGTCTTGATCTGGCCTTCCCTGGGCATCTCTGCCTGCTCCCCTACACTGTGACTTGCATCTTTGGGCGACTCTAGGACTTCTATCTGTGCCATGCTAGTCTTAAAATTATCTGACAATTACCTTGATGATGTCATCCTCCTGTCGTAAGTCCTCTACAAGTCTGCCACTTTTCTCTGGGACATATTCTAATCCTCTTCCTTGGTATAACTGACCTTACACACATGTATCCCAATCTGCCTCTGAGGCGTCACGCTCTGCCCTGAGCACTGGCCCAGGGAGGCCTGTCACACACAGAAGCGCCCTTCTGCCTAGGTGTACGCCTACTTTTGGGTGCCCTACCCCTTCCACCCTTCACTTTGCTTAAAATCTTGCCTTCTCCCCTGGCAACCTTCCTGGCCCAGCCTCCTCTAATTTATCCAGGAACGGTTAGCAATGTTGTCAGAGCAATTTATTCACCACCACATGACACTAACTTGTGTGTCAGATGCTATTACTCACATGTCAACATAGGATTCCTATTTGTCTCTGCTCACTTTTACTTTACTTGCTGCAACTACATAATCTTTGAAGACAAAGAACATGTTTTGATTTTCTTGTATGCAAGCATATATCTGTATCTGTCAGCTACTGTCTCAGTTACTTTTCTCTAGTTGCTGGGACAAAATACCCAACACCTCCAATTAAGGATGGAAAGGTTTATGTAGCTCACAGTTTGTGTAGGCTTCAGTCCATATTCAGCTTACTCCAAGGCACTGTGGCACATGGAAGAGGGCAAGAGTTCATGGTGGAGGAAAACAGCAAAAAGAACAAGAGCAAAAGACAAAAGCAGTGGCAGAGAGCAGCCGCTTTCCCTCCCTTACACTGCATTTGGGCTTTCGCCCCAGGGCTGGTACAGCACTCACACCCATAATCCTAGTATTAGATCATGAATTAATCACAAACTCTAGAAGCCTGCGCCATGACTACATACATGAGGCTTTGGGGGGACATCTAGACATAAACCATAACAGCCACCTAAGGCGTCACATAAGTGCTCAATGAAAACTGAGTGGACACATTTCAAAATACATACTCAGATTAAGTTAAACTAGTTTAGTTACACAGACTAGATTCCATCATACTTTAGAGACTTTAGTTAGACTTAAAATAATCGAAATGAATCTATAGAAACATAGAAAGATATTCATTTATTAACCTATACAACTAATTTCCATCAAAATACAATGAAATAGGGGTTGGGGACATAGTTCAGTGGCATAAGTATCTGCCTGGGAAGCACAAGGTCCTGAGTTTGATCCTTAGTACCAAAAAGAAAGATGAAATGTACCCCTTTCCAACCAATTCATATGGATTTATATTTAATGTTTATTTATTTAATGTTTACAAAGTTTTTTTTCCTGCAAAAGGGAGATGAACAAAGCATATTGTATATAATAGATGAATATGCCACCATATTAATAGTGTAAATTGATAAAATATGTATTAAAAGACATGGTATTATTAGCCAAGAAAACCCAAGGGTACAGTCCATAAACATGGTTGAATCAGCACTTTATTTGCCATAGAAAAAGCAAAAGCAAAGAAAAAAGTGAAACAATATTCTATGACTGCATGGATTCTTTCCTGATAATGTATTCACTCCAAAGAGGCAATTCATGAATAGTAATGATGAAACTTGCAGATAAAATTTTACTTATATGCTACAAAGTATGTTGAAGTAAGAAACCCAAACCAGGTCCCTCTAAAGCTATCTATGAGGAGTGGCTTTCATAGACTTTCATTTAGTTCAGGAGAAAACTGAATTTATTCCAGACTTTGAGGGCCATGAAATCCACATAAATTTTTAAGGGTTTGAACCTTGTTAAGGGTTCGAACCAGTGAGAGCCTCTGCTAACTGTGCATGCCTAAATCATCTCAGGATTTTAAAAACTTCACCTTCTAAGTAGCAGAGGAGAGCTCATTGCTAGAGCACGTCCGTAGCACAACCTCCTGTTCATGGAGGGGGGAGATCATGGAATGGAGATAAAGGAAAGGAAGTGCTGAATTAACTTTTTTCCAGAGCATTAGTACACATGTGTAGTGCCTGTTTACATTCCCCCTGTGGAACTGGGTGCATGTGAGAACATGTCTTAACTCCTCTTTCATCACCCTTCTCTTTCTTCTGCCCTTCTCCAACCATCCAACTCACACTTTTGCTTGCACTAGATAAGAGCCTGAGATGATTAAAACACACTGGTGTATTCACTTATTGTAAACAACCCCAGGCTGAAATGCTCTAGAGTGTGACACAAAGTTTAAACCAAATAAGAACTCATCCTTTGTTGATCCTGTTGTCATGTGCACCTTGCGATGGCTTGCTGACCATTGTTGTCCTTTTGTGACTACTGCCCATGGCTTGGTTTCCATGGATACTGTAGGCTGCTCTCGAGTTCTGGCATCTTCTACACACACATGCACTTTCCCCCAGAAGTGGCTCTGTGAGGGAAATGCCTGTTTACCCTCCTCCCAGATTGGTCCCTAGTGTCCTGTTCAGTGCCCAGCCACCACCATTGACTGAAAGAGTGAGTGTGAGCCCGACCACCAAAACTACAGATTACCACAAACCCATCCCACCCACACCCAGGAAAGGTCATGAGAGCAGAACTAGAAGACAGCTTTGCTTTCCTGACCAGCCCTCATCTCTTGTCTTGTTTAGCTGATTTACAAAAACTGAGTATAACAGACAATACAGTAGAATGAATGCTCACGTTGGCTCCCCCACCCAGTTCAGAATTGTTTGGTTTGCTGTGTTGGAGACGAGCTCAGGCCAAGTGCTCTACCATCTTGCTAATCTCCCAGCTCTCCACCCCAGATCCAACATAGAATGTGTAATCCCACTGGGCCAGGGAGATAACTCAGTAGAATAAGCAAGGCAATGGCAAGCACAAGGGCCTGAGTTCAATCCCTAGTTTTGCCAAAAAAAGAAAAAGAGATACAGAGAGATGGCAGTTGGAGATAGTTTGGGAGGTAGTTCATGAGGCCGGAGCCCTCATGAATTGGGTAAGTACCTTCATAAGAAGAGCACAGAGAGCAGCTATCTCTCCTTCCTCCTGGTGAGGATATAAGCTCCGTGAACCTAAAGGAGGTCCAGCCCTGCTGGTACCCTGATCTCAGATTTATAGCCTCTAGAACTCTGAAAAATAACCACTGTTGCATAAGCCAACCTACTTGTGAATTTTGTTACAACTATCTAAAACATGTGCTGTGGTTTTCTATCATCAAAGGATAAAGTCAGGACTGTCCAAATATCTTAGTGCATTAAAGCACCTGAAGTAGGCACAGGGGGTGGGGGTTCCATCCCCGGGCCTGCTGTGTCAGCCCTGCCCCCGGGGTGCGCTGAGCGGGCAACTGAGACTGGGTATGGTGGTGCACACCTGTAATCCCAGCACTTGGGAGGCTGTAAACAGGAGGATCACTATCAGTCTGATCTAGTAATGAGACCCTGAACATCCTGTAGACCCTTTCCTAAACTGCAAAAAAAAAAAAAAGAAGTATAAAGTCAGTGGTGTGAAACACAAATTGAAAATAAGACAGGAAACACCAAAACATTGATATTTGTTAACATTTTTACTTTCCTAAGCTTTACCAAGGTAAAACTGTGCCTTAGTTATCCTGAAATAGCCAGTATTTGACAAACTTCTCATGTATAACTGGTGTTCATTTTGTGTTTGTAAACTAAATGATGGCTACATCTCTTAGGAATGCACACAGCATTATGTGATACAGGTGATGAATATTCAGGAGTTCTCTACACCCTGATGAAACTCCATGGATATGCATGATATGGAGTTACTTAAGGTTTTTAGTAAAAGATCACTCACAAGGGTTTACATATGGCTTGATGTAGCCCCAAGGCTCACGGATTAGAAGACTGGTCTTAGGTATGGCATTGGTGAGAGGTGGTGAAACTCTTACCAGACAAATCTTGCTGAGCAGTTGTTAAGTTCCCAGAGGACGTGTGTCTAGAAGGGATGAACACAGTTCTCCTGGGCCCCTCACTCTGGCTTCCTACCTCAACATGTGACCTCTCTCTTTCCTGTAATGGTGGCATCTGCATGTCAACGAGGCACCTGCTAAAGCTTGCAAACTTTCAGCCTCCAGCACAATGATCTAAACAAACCCCATACCTTGATAATTTATATGCCTTGGGTATTTCAGAAACAAATCCTACTCTACTTTTCTCTACAAGGGATGTGGCTCTCCACATCATCGCAGAATGAGAGGCATGCCAGTGGATGAGGACTGAGAAATCTTCATAACTTCCCCTCGAAGGATTAGGACATGATAGAATATTTAGGCATTTTAAGGCCAACTCTGTCCTTCAGGCTCACCTGAAAGCCCGGACGACACAGTAGCAGTGTGTCCCCAAGCTCACCAATAATCCATCCTGGTATTTATGCCTCTTCTTCTCATTCCTCCCTCCACCTACCATTTGGCAAAGAAGCACACAGCGTAGCAAAGGAAACAAATATTTAAGCAAACAAATACAATAAAATGTGACAAAATGGAAGACAGAAAGAATAAGGCACCTGGCCAGGACACAGCCCCACAGGGAGGAGTATGTGCAGGAAGAGCATATTGGGGTGGTCATATTGAGTTGGGCCTCAAGGCTGAATTTAGTTGATTTACACGTTTCTACTTATCTACATCCTAACCATAGTCTGATGCTTCTTGCCTCCTGTACATATAAGTATCCTGTGTGCAGGACCATAATCCATCTTGATTATAATCCATCTTTTTTTTTTTTTTGTACAGGGTCTCACTACACAGCCCACATTCATAGTGATCCTCCTGCTCTCTGCCTCCCTAGTGCTGGGATTATAGGTGCACTCCACCATGTCCGGACTCCATCACCGGCTCAGCGCACCTGAAGGTGGGGCTGGCACGACATGTGGAACCAGGGATCAAACCCTGGTCCCTGTGCTTACCTAAGCAAGCGCTTAGTTCGCTGAGCTATACCACCGGCCCTGATTATAATCTATCTTGATTATGCCACTTTGCCACCAACCCTTTCAATCCCAATTAATGACTAAACTTCACGTTGTCCTATTAGGATACTAAACCTAGGCTCCCTCTCCTCGGCCAGAATTTTATTTTTTTAAATACAATTTAGTTGAATAAACAGCACCATAGGAACTCTGAAGAATGAGAATAATATTACAGTGCTTATGCACTTTTTACCCAGGCAACTTTCCCTGTCAGGCACTCACTGTATCTCAGTGAAAAGTAGGAGAAAAAACTCAAATCTAATCACAGAAAGTTCATTAGGAGACAAACAGTCACAAATGAATGGTCAGCAACCTATAAACACAAGATGTTACACAAGTATTGAAAAGAATAAGTCATATGGAAGTATTTGAAAGATGTCAAACTTGATGAACTTTCTAGGCAATGGTAGCTTTCACTATAAATACACCTGATCCTCACAAAGACATCACCAGAATTTGCCAGGGTAAACTTGACATAGCAAAATCCATGCAGTGAGACGTGAGATACCTCTTGATAAATTAAATGTCCTTCCCATAACATAGGAAATATTTTGAAGGCATCAATTGCATTAAAGTAATGTGCACTTTTCCTGTGTATGAGGATATGTGCATTTCTTATTTGCTAAGAAATTTAAAGTGATTTTGTTTCCCAGAAGCCACCAAATGGAAAAACCTGAGCTAGCAAAAATCTCAATGTGACAGCAATTCAAATATAGAAATTCATATCACATATCAACTCAGTTGATTACAAAATATGGCAAAACTATATCTGGTTTAAAATGAGTCATTTATAAACTCAAAAACATCATCAAGCACGATTCTGCTACGTTCACTGCTGCTATAGTTTTAATTATGTAAGAATTAGAAAAGTGATGGTGAACTTATGGCACGCATGCCACTGTAGGTTGTTCGTTATCCTTGAAAGCTCTAAATGGTTTGCCATCTCTGAATTAGAAGCTAAATTCTAAAAGCAGAGCTCTTACATGAAAAGCATAGGCCACTTTCTTTTCTACAGTTCTGGGGAATCAAATTCAGGCCTCCCATATGCTCTTCTTTTTTTTTTCTTTTTGGCAGAACTGGGGACTGAACTCAGACCCTTGCACTTGCCAGGGAAGTGCTTGTTCCACTGAGCCATCTCCCTGGCCCTCCTCGATATGCTACACAAGTGCTCTACCACAGAGCTTCATCCCCAGCCCTATGCCATTTCCTAGACTCTGTCCATAGACTAGCAAGACTTAACTTGGAGTCTCTTTTGCAGTCTCTGCCACTTATGAGAAATGAATTCATAAGGACTTGTGACGACTGTGGTATGAGGCTTATTGACAAATACATGCCCGGGGCTGTATGTTACCCGAGCACCCTGTAAAACCAGGAGGGTCTAGAAGCCCAACCCCAAGTCCCCTCCCCATTCTGCTCCCATAAACAAGGCCTCCACCCCACAATCCCTTTACATGGGGACCACAGACACAAGCTTCCCACTTTTTGTAGCACAACAGCTCCTAGAGAGTGCCATGCTGAGCCATAGACATTTTCAACCAAGGCGACCACATCTTTCCACCAGAACATAAAGCTGCCTCTCCAGGCTTTGGGTGTTCACTGTGCTCCCAATGCAGCCATACCATGGCCACTAAGCAGAGGTGCCTGGCCACCTGGCAGTTGAGCTGTCCAGATGTGGTATGCCTATCTTTGTTACTCTAGAGCAGAAATCTCTTTCACCAAGAGAGCAAACAGAAGCAATGAAGACCTTCATATAAGCCATTATTTAAGTATTTAGTTCTAATGCTAGAAAAAGATACAGACATTTCTAAAGGCCTTCTCTTCGTGGTCATAATCATGAACATGAAATTAGATGTCTAGCAACACAAAGCTAACAGCTTATGCCAAAGGGCTTAGCCCAGGGCTACCCACCTCAGTTTTCATTGCAGCAAATATGTTTAAATTACAAAGTTTCATGTCTGAGGATGAATGGATCTGTACTGTGGAATGAACAGTACATGACCTATCATTGCTAACCAGCCTTAGTTTTCACTGGTGTTTTAGGGGAGTCTTGTGGGGGACCACCTGAGCAGCTCTCCTTGAAAGAAGAGTGACTATCTCCATTTTGACTGAGCCTGATCCTATTTCCTTGAACTGTTATGTATAGAGCTGGCTAAGACTTCTGTTTATCCTTCAATTGGCCTTAAGCAATGTGTATTAGTCTAACTGAGGTGCTGGTGATAGTCTTTGAAGGTGGCATGCATGTTTCCCAGGTAAGCCTACTGTTCCTTAATGTGAGCTGGATGGAGACAGGACAGTAGAGCTAATGCTCTGTGCTGCCAGCTGGGATGGAGCCTTGAATCAAGATTGAAAGATTGCATCAAACCTGAAGCCCTAGACTTCCCAAAACATTAAATACCATATAATGCAGATTACTCTCTCTGCATATCCTCTCTGCATATGGCAGAGGTAAATGTAGGCCACCCACCTAGCTCAGCTCACAGTAGTCACCTACTTCCCACAATTCTCAGTCAATCCTCTTCAAGCCACTCCCCCACTGAATAAAAACCAGGTGAGGCCCTGGGTCACTCTCTTGGTTCCGGAAAGCCATCTTCATGGCAGGACTTAGAACCCCTTGACTCCCCAATGACTGAAATATAATTCAGTGTCTTTATTTTCACTGTGGGTTATGTGGAAAGTGGTCGATTGGGATCAACTCGATGAGATTCCAATCACATAACTTTAGGATTACAAATATTGCCTTCTTCGACTGAGACGAGGACCTGAAAGAGTCTCCTACAGAATCTTGTATCCTAAGCAATGACATTGGGGAAATACATAGTATGCCAATAATAGTTCTTCATATAAAACACAATTATGATTATATCTTTACATTATGTTAGGTTTCCCCATCATACTTTTTAACATTATATGTTTTTCGGTTGGTGCATAGAAAGCTTCAAGTTATATTTGTTTCTCCCAAGAATCTAATTTTAGAAATACTTAGTATTAATTTTCTGAGAATAGAAGAGCTGATAAAGCTATACATTTAATGTTTAAATTTTTAAGATTTTTGTAATGGCAAAAGACACACTGCCATTAACTAATCCTTCTCAAAATCCTCCGCCTAGCTTTAAGCACATGTATCCCATCACTCGACATTTTCTCAAGCAGTTCTGGAAGTGCTCTTTCATGAGTGTCTTTGTGGGGTGTGCTCCAAAGTACAACAAATGCTGCTGCTAGGTTTCACCCAAAGAAAAGGTGGACCCAGAGAGACACCAGAGTGCCCTCCTCTGCATGGCCTCTGGATCTAGTACTCTATTACTTCTGGATCTTTCCAAATGTTAATGTGATTGTGAAAGGTCAGCACACTAAATCTACACAGAACATCAAGGCGGCCACAACAGCATAAGACACACACACACACACACACACACACACACACACACACACAGACTTCCAGAACTACTTAATAAAAGGGTAAGAATAATGGGATAGGTGTTTTCCAAATAAATCTTTTGAGGGGAATAACTGTCTTGTGTTGCAATAATTTTTAAAATTTAAAACATATCACATTTTCCAATCACATGTCATACTTTAACATCTATTAAACATCTAGCCATTTAAAAGTTGTGTCTAGGGCCAGGAATATAACTGTGCAGCTCAATGTCTGTCCAGCAAGCACAAGATCCTGAGTTCAATTCCAGGATATATATATATATATATATATATATATATATATATATATATATATATATATATATACATACATACACACACAAAATGCCATGGTATAGCTGAAAATACAAGTCAAGTCCTGTCTAACAAAGATCTAAGGATATCTATAGGCATCTAATGAGTTTTTCTTGACCTTTTTAAGCAGTCCATGATATCAATATTTTGTTTTTCACCCAATATTCTTTTTAGCTTTCACTTCATGACTTGCCAACTAACCAGTTGCAATAAAAGTCAGTTAATTGCTGCAGGAAGATTGTTTAATGTAACTGCTTTGGAGAATAAACCATGTACATCCAAAAAGTTCTGCTGTCATGCAATTTTTCAATATATTATACAGAATATATAGTCTGTATTTTTAGAGAGAGGGGACTTGACTTAAAAGTTGAGGACACAGAAAAAACAATGATAATAAATGCTTCTTCTATAGACTAAAAAGATTCAATAAATCAATTTGGAGAAAAATACTGAAAGTCCAAGGAAGAGAGTAACATATTAATGAATGAAGACAGCCTAAGTGTGATACATCAGATTGAATGAACAGTAGCCCCACAAAGACATGTCTAAGTCCAAGTGCCAACCTCCAGTTAGTTGTTGAGAAAAGGGTCTTCACAGGTAAAAGTCTGTAAAGAGTTTCAAGACGAGATCATCCTGCTTTATGGGGTGGGCCCTGAAACCAATGACAAGTGTACTTTACTTTTTAATTTTTTTTTATGTACTTGGTGCAGGACCTCAGCATGCAGCTTAGACTCATAGTGATCTTTCTGTTTCCAGCCACCCCTGCCCTGGGATTATAGGCATGAGCCACCACGCCCAGTCTTCGTGGCCAGCTCAGTGCTCCCAGGGGTGGGGCTGGTGTAGCATGTGGTGATGGGCATCAAACTCTGATCCCTGTGCTTGCTTAAGTAGGCATTGAGTGTGCTGAGCTATCTCACTGCCCCTACAAGTGTGCTTTTCATAGGAAGAAAAGACCCAGAGAGGAGAAACACAGGACCATGAGGAAGGAGGCAGAGACTAGTTATGCTGGTAAAGCCAAGAAACTTCTGGGAACACCAGAAAAATATAAAAGGAAAAGCAGCTTGTCCCCAAGGGATGTGGCCCTGCTGCCCCTTGGACTGGTACTGCTGATCTGCAGAAGTGTGAAAGACACATTTCTGCTGTTTGAAGCCACTCAGTCTGTGGTCATCTGTTATAGAAGCCACAGGAAACTGACCCACATTGAGGGCCTGAGAATGGATTTCCTGGTCTAGGAACAAATATGCAAACAAAATCAAGTTTCCTGATTGGAGAATGATTTTCTCTTCCATGAACACATGAGATACAACACACCAGAGTCCACACTGGCCTAGGTCAGAAGTGCTACCCATCAGGTGTGTCCTCTCAGAGCCTCATCCACCTATAGAGCGAGGAGGACCACAAAGTGACATGTTGAGGGTTAGATATGCAACATACACAGAACCATGGGACTACCTGCCCCTCGGTGCCTCTGGATCTTGCTGGTGAAAAGCTTTATCAAGAAAGCATTAACATGGAAAAGCCTGTGTTCTCCCAAGGAACCAAACTGAGCTATAAACTTCCCTCTAAAGGTCTCCTCCTAGGAACCACCCTGTTTTTGAGTTGATACCTTCATTTCAATTCCAAGCCTTCAGTCCAAAAGCAGTGGGCTCCATCTGCTATCAATCCAGCGCGCATGCTCCCCAGCTAAGGGAAGCTGCAGGCCTAGTTTATCTTGAGCTAACAGGAGGTGACAAGCCTGGCAGGACAAGCATTTTCCTGCATGATTGATTCAGCCTGGCTGACCAGCTCCATGCTAATGAGGCTGTGCCAAAGTGTCAACAAAAACATTTTTGAATAATGTAAAACATGAGAGCATGAGTTGCCAGGTAATGCGACTCACTGTGCCTCTGTGGCATCTGCTTCCGTGGGTGCCACTGCACCAAACATCAGTGACTACAAACTGCCTGTCATTAAAATCAGCTACATAAATAATGCAGAAGAGCAGAGAGTCACGGATGGCTTGGGAAGGAAGGCAGAGGAGGCACAGCCGGGCTGCCAGCCACTGCTGCTGTACAAAAGATTGAGTAGTGCTTCAAATGCAGTGATTTCCAATGAGCAAGTGAATCAAGCTCAAGGAAAAAGTCTCTTACTCCATCATGGTGACAGGTTCACATACAGATGGATATTGATATTTCTGGGAACTAACTTTCATTCTTTCCCTAATTCAGTTATCTATTTAAGTAAGTTTCTTACAAAATTCTGACAGTTTATACCCCACCTAGAAACATTCTTATGCCAATTATTCAAATAAGGTATAAGAAGTACAAACAATTGGAACCATTCCTTACAAGAAGAAATTGATAAGTAACTTTCTCCTAAAGATTCAAAACACAAAATCCTTTTCAACTTTGTTAGGTTAGGGTTTATTTAGTAGCGGTTCAAAGGTTGTTTTTTTTTTTTTAAAAAAAAAACTTGGTCCTTTAGCCTGATTCCTGGAGAGTTAAGGAATAAATAACCAGAGTAGAATATTTTATCTACAGAAAGCCTTCTGTAGAAATAGAAATGAAGTAAATAAGCATTCTTATCTAATTTGACCTTGCATTGGTTAGCCATGATGAGGTTGAAGACAAACTGACCTATGCCTCAGTTTCCTCACCCACAAAATGGGTTTCATAGTATCTCGTCAACCTGCTTCCCCAGAACTTTGAGCCTCAAATATTATACTTATTAGTGGCAAGAGTGTTCAGCAACCGGTGCCGCAGTACTATTCTAACAGGAACATGGGGGGACATGCTCATGCAAGCACATGGCACCCTTGTCTTTCTAAAAAGGAAGAAAAACAAAGTTGCTCTCCAGTGTCTTCAAAGTGTATCTGCCAATTGGCACAAGAATTCAGGAAATCTCATCCTCATTTCCTAGCCTGCAGGCACAGCAAATCCTCTGACACCAGGGACAAGAGAGCCTTCAAGGTGACAGTCACCATCTGTGGCCCACTCTATTAAACCAGCATCCCTGAGATTCCTCCAAACTGGTCAGAGGAGCACATGGCCTTCTGAATGGCCACTTCCCTGCAACCTGCCAGGACAGTCCCCGGCCCCCAGCCTTGCACCTGGCACAGCAACTGTTGGGCAGCTCCCTCCAGAGCTGCTGCTCCAAAGCCTTGCACAGGGCAACTATGCATGTCCACCTCCTCCCGTTTGCCACGGTCATCTGAGACTCCTGATAGGCATTCGCGATCTTAAACATTTGCTCCTCGCTCGGTTTCTCTGGATTTCGGAAACCCAACTCCCTGTTACAAACCTGTCATGCTGGGATGGAGAAAGGTGGTTTGCATGTGAACGTGGAAGTCTTTATCTCAGTTTGTTTCATCAAACTGACTACATGAAGTTACCAGTCACAAAGCACTTTAGCAGCTGCCTTACTGTTTTCTGTGTAAAGAAATCTACGTATTTTTCGCAGCTCTCTCCTAAAAGCAAATGGGAATCTCTCAGAGTGGCATTTTCTTAAGGAGATTTTCTGTACGGTTTGGACACTTTGAAACTTACAACAGTGCATTAAAATGTCCTTTAAGTATCATTTGGTGAATTCTGTGTATGCCTTTTGTTATTTAATCAGCAATTAAAACCAATGACAAAATACTTCACATTCGAAATCAGTAGGGACTTTCTAGCAGCAAAGACTGTAAAATCAGCCTATTCTGAAGAGATTTGCATATTTTAATTATTGTGTCCTAGGGCTTTTGTCAAATAGAGCAGCACCAAGCACCATGTGGTCAGGGTGAAATGTGAGCAGCCTTAGTGTGCGTACATGTGGTGAGAAGCATAACTATGTGAGGATAAGAATGTGTCCCTTCAGAACGAGGCCTTCATTTCAATGTATTTAAGACCTTGCTTTCAGAAGTGATTTAAAAATCAGGACATTTACAAAGATTAAACTGCAGATAAACTGACAGAATGGGTCAAATCAATTAGTAAATACACACACATAGCCATACTATTAAGACCTTTGGCAACCCTGTCGAAATTGGCCTTAGGATGTAAAGTGATTATGAAAATAGTTTTAAATAGTTTCAAAGCCCAGATCAGGAGTCGAGTGCATGCTTTTTCAGGCTTTTTGCCAGCTCTGGTGATGACACTGTATGAGGAAAAAGCTGAAGGGCAGTCAGCCCCATCAGGATCTCCTCACTGAAATGCGTCGGAGTACGTGGGGCAAGTTCCTTAGCATCTCCTTGCTTCAGTTTTCTAACCTGTTAAATGCCAACTGCATGGTAAGGTACCCCCTAAACAGAGTGTTGTAGTGATTCACAGAATTACTAATGTCTGCAAAGCACAGAGGCCCGGGGCTGGCAGAGGCGGTAGTAGCGAGGATGACTTTTACTTAGAAAAGGTTGAAAAGGCAAAGATTTCAAAACAAGTAAATCTCCCATTAGGAAGGCTTCTGCTAAGAGTTTTCAAAGCCAGTTTCAAAGCCATGTTTTTAAGTTTGAAAAGTTTGTTGAAATAATGTCATGAAGGACTACAGACTTAGAGAGTAAAAGCAGATTTGCAGGCTATTGACATTTTCAATGAAACAAATAACATTTATGATGTAATTTTTTGAGAACTTATAAAACATAGTATTCAAATAATGCTTTGATACACTCATCGGTGACACTGACAAATTACTTTTTTGGCAAGTGGAAAAGGAGAATCAACAGTGGGAGAGTCGAGCAATGTCCTGTGTCCAAGGAGGCCTGGGAGGGCTGTGCTAGTAGGAGGACTCTGTCCACAAGGAAGCACTTTCTCACGCTGCTTTCCTGTCAGTAAATCTCTGCACTCCTGGAAATAAATTCTTCAGGCTTTGCACCAGCCCACCGAGACTCTGGCAGTCCATTCTACTTTAAATTAATCCTCTAGTTTTAAAATTTTAGCTGGGACTCTAGCTCAGTGGCACAGCGCCTGTCCGGCAAGCATGAGGTTTGGAGTTCAATTCCCAGTACAAAATAAAATAAAATAAAAAGAGAAAATCTTGCACATGTTTGGGGTGATGTAGGGAATGAGGCCTTTCTGAAAATCTGAAAAATATGGGCTTCTCTTCTATAAATTCATAAATATGAGATGTGAACAAAAAATAGTGTATTTAAATATCATTGCTAGCTTGTGAAAGTAAGTCCCACATGGTCATTAATCCGTCTCAGAATCGCACCCCCACTTCAAAATACTCCCTGTCACTTAGCATTAGGTGGGGACACAGCACCGCGCCTTCAAGAGCTGTGCTGTCGTGGGGCACGAGCAGCAGCATTCGTTGAATTTCTCATCACACATCACAAAGACAACCAGGAAAGAAAGCTCCAGAACTGCCACAGAAAGTGGCGAGAACCGCAGGCTATGTGTGTTCAAAGTGAGGGGTAGGATTTTCAGAGGGATAAATTATAACGGGCCTTTCAGCTAAGATCAAGTGTAAATGTTCACCATAATTTTCGAATATTCCTTGTACATTTGCTTTTCATAGTCACTTCATGGTTTCATAGACCAAAGTCTCATTCATAAACTCTTCTATTCTAGGAAGTTTTGGGGGAACTGGCACCAGGGATTGAACTCCGGGCATTATGTTTGCTAGGCAGGCACTCATGCTACTAAGCTATCTCCCCAGCCCCACTCTTCTGTTCTAAACAGTAACTATTTGCTTTTACTCCAAAATAGATAATATTCTAGTAAAATATCATTTGCTCATATCAAAAACTGATGAAAGTAATTAACATAAATTTATCTTCTATGTAGAGATATTATATTAAAAATACTGCTATGTTTCTTCTTAAAGTAAAGCCAATTGCTAGCTATCCAACAGGATATATCATACTACATCTTTAAAGAAGTTTTATTTGGGCTGACCGAATAGCTCAGAGGGTTAGAGTGCCTGCTTAGGCAGACACAGCAGCCAGGGTTTGATCCCTGCCCCCGGGGACACACTGAGCCAGCAATTGAGCCTGGCTGTGGCAGCACGGGCCTGTAATCCCAGCTCTTAGAATGCTGAACACAGACAGATCACTATGAATCTGATCTACATAATGAGATCTTATAGACCCTGTACTAAAATACAAAAAAAAAAAAAAAAAGTTTAATTGACAAACATTGTATATGTCTTTTGGTGAGATTCTGAAATACATGTCTATTGTAGAATGGCTGAATTGCTCTAACATGTGCTTACTTCGCATGGTCATTGTTTAGGCATGGTAAGAACATTTAAAATCTACTGTTAGCAATTTTCAAATACACAATGAATTGCTATTAGTTACAGTCACCATATTGTATGACAGATCTCTGACTGACTCTTTCACATTAGAATCATGGATTCATTCACTATCTCCTGATCTCCACCTTCCCGACTACAGCATCTTTAGCTTCCACATACAACTGAGGTCTTGAGCTTTGTCTCTTGGTGCTTGACTTCTCTCACGTAACACAACATCACTCAGGCTCGTCCATGCTCTTACAAAGAGCAGGATTTCCCTCTTCCTAGTAGCCAGGAAGTGTTCTGCTGTGTACAGATGCTTCTTATCCATTCGCCCAATGACAGACACTCATGTTGCCTCCATGTTACGGCTTTTAAGCACAGCGCAGCCATAGATACGGGAGTGTATCCTGCCCATCAATGCACTGATTTCATTTCCTTAGGATGCTATCTTAGGTGCTTTTTCTTGTTGCTAATGCAAAATACCTGACACCCAAATTTGAAGGAGCAAAGACTTATCTAGCTCACAGTTTGTAGAGGTTTCAGATCTTAGTCCCCTGACTCAAGGCAGGGTGGCTCATGGCAGAGTGGCACCACAGCGGAGAAGCAGCCCATGGTGGGCAGAAGACAAGGGGCGAAGTAGCAAGCAGCAGTACACACAGCCCTCTCTCTGCCTCATCTTATCCAGGCTACCTGCCCACCCTCAACCTTACTCCTAAATCAGCCCCAGCATGACATCCTTGATCCAGCACCTCAGCCCTGGATCCATCCATCTCCAGAAGCCCCACATGTAGCCACATACGGCATGGGGCACATCTAGACACCTGCCATAGCAGATACGTTCCTGACGGTGGGCCTGCTACACCCTCTAGTTCTGGCTTTAACCTTCTGAAGAATCTCCACTCCATTTTCCATAATGGTATTCTAGCTCACATTCCCACGAATACTGTGTTACTTTCAAAGTTATTGGGGTCTTTTGTTTTTTAAAATGTTTGTATAGCGATGCAGCAGGAAGAATGTTCAAGAAGGTAACTTTCTATCATCATTAAACAAAAGCACCCAAAAGGTAGTCTATAGTATGACTATGTTGATCCCATCAAGCACATAATAATATTTGAGTAAGATATTCTCCATTTGGGGGAATAATGATGTAGCTCAGGAAGTAGTGTGCTTAGTACGAGTGAAGCCCTGACATCAACACTCAGGACAAAAAACAAAACAGATCATCTTCTTTTCAAAAACTCAAAGCTAGACGTGCCGGCACACGCCTCTATTTCCAGTAGTTGGAGGGCGAGGCAGGAGGGTCCCCCAGGAGTTCAAGGTCAGCCTGGGGTACCAAATCAGTTCAGGGCCAGCTTGAACTGCACAGGGAAACCCTGTTTCAGAAAGAAGTCAACGTAACGGCTTAAGAGTAAAATAGGATAACATGAAGAGAGTTCAGTCCGTTTTTCTGGTAAGTAGGAGTTTTTAGTACCACGTGTTCTAAAAGGACTAAAATATAAAAAGCCTGCACGAAAGCAGTAGAATACAAATTTCACTCAAACAGCACTCCAGAATGAGGGTGACAGACCAGTGCTGAGGTTCCTCCCCGTTGGGCAGGGGCCTGTGGTCCTCCAATGAAGCATTCTAAATGACAGGAAGATTTAGCCCCCTGCTGCCTGCCTCAGCAGGTGTGAAGATAAATTGCAAAACCTGCAGTTCTTGTATCATCTTCGAAGGGAAACTGGATTTCCTATTAGCCCTTTAAGTTTCGAGCAGCTTTCCTGAGCACAATAAAGGTCCCAGCACAGAAAACCTGAACCAGACTGGCTTCATCAAAGTCCTTTTGTCCTCACGCCCTGTTCCTGATCCCGAAACCTTTTCACCTGGGCACCAGGAGTGTGTGAAGCAAGGACTGGCCTCGCTACCTTCATAACCCGGGGGATAGCGTGAGCTGACCTTATAGAATCCGCTACCTCAGTAACAGGATGACGGAGAGAGCGCCCCCAAGCGACACATGCTGGCAAACACATTAAAGAAAGTTTAATTCATGCAGGCAGGTGGCTTCCAGCACCCCATCTGTACTAGGGACTCCGCTTCCTTGATTCGCCCCCTTCTACCACAAGTCTAGGAAGGAGAAAAAAAGGAAAAAGAATCCAGGGCAAGAATAAGAGAGGAAAAAGCTGAAGATAAAAAGCGCGCACCCACACCGGAAGGCGAACAGAACAGCACTTCACAGGAGTCCATGAATCCACCACGTCTCCAAGCCTCAGGGGCGAAGGGTACACACTGACTTTGCAATGCACAACACGAGTGCAAGGACTCTCAACCCATTTTACAAGCTTGCCTAACTTTTTTGTTTTCCTTTTCCCCTTCTGAGTTCAAATAGGAAGAGTCATGTTAAAAGTGACACAGAAACAACAAGCAGAACTGAAAAATATCTTTGTATAGATCGCAGCTCTAAAGAGTCCTTCACATTCTCTGGGGCATCTTGAAAGCATTAGAAGCTCTTAATGCAAAAAAACACTATGTACTGGAAAGCATTCTTTGTCCTTAGAAATAAATTGTAAATCGAAAAGCAAATTCTTCAAGGACACAACACGTTTGCCTCTATGCATATTTTTCGGGGTGGATTTCAGCCACAGCTAAAATATTCAGAAGAGCATTGTGATTCTCACTCTGTGAACAGCAATGGGAAGTAAACTGGTCTCTGAATTGAAAGTATTTACGAAGCCCATAGTCTTCATCCTTTCAAAACAGGACAGCTTTAAAACACGATTGGGTTCTAGAAACCCAAAGCTCCTTTCTCAAATCTCCTTTGAAGTCTGATTCATAGAGAAAACGCTGCTGTCTAAACACTTTAGCTTGGAGAACACAATGTTGTTATTGTCTTTTCTTCGGGGCTAGGAAAGCATACATGTGTTTTCTTGGCTCCAGGTTTCCATCTGAGCAAGCAGATGGCTTTATTCCAGATGGATGTTTTCAAGGAATTTTGCTTGCAAGCAAGGGCTAACCCAGGTATTTTAATTAATATTAATATATTCCTTGTTGCTAAATGAAGCAAAGGATCCTACTGGCAAGGATTAACTCTTTTTCCCATAAATCTGACATTCCTCTGGGAATTCTACTGTGGGAAGAGAGGGGGCCACATTAACACCCCATTAATATCTTCCCTTGGAAACCTTGTTTTTCCCATGTATCTCTTCATCATTTCCTGAACCTGTAATGAAATGCTTGTGCTGGCATCGAACAAAAGGACCCTTTCCAGAGCCTAATGAAGTGCTAGACACCAAGGTAAGCAGCAAGTCTGCCGTGCTGGCTCCTGGTCGGATACACAATGGTACTTTCTCTGCTATATTTAGCTCCACAGTCATGGTCAGTAGCTCTAAGACTTGAGAAATCATCATCCAAAAGAACTTTGAGTTCCAGAGCTGCCTGAGTAAGCCAATCAGAGCTCCAATTTCTAAGTCGTAATAAGCCAACACTGAGGTAATTTCCATTTGTACATCCTTTTCTAAAGCAAGAGACTTCCTGAAAGTGACATTGTGGAATCACAGACTATCAAGGAGGTAGAGATCTCTGAGGTCACATATAGCAGTTTCCTGTTCAGTGCTTGAAACCCGACCATCACATCCCTGACAGGCGGCCCCTGCTCAGGGACAAGCCACTCACCACCTCGCAAGGATGCTCATCCCTTATTCAGCAGCTCAAAGGATTCCAAAGTTCTTTCTTTAGTGTAAATCCAATCTTCCTTCTGGGAAATCCCATCACTTGATCCCAATTCTGCCCTCTGGGGCCCCCGGAACAAGATGAGTCCGTGGAAAGTTTTCACTGGCATGAACTGATTTGTTATTTAGAGATTCAAAGAATTGTAGAAAAGAAGAAAGTGCAAGCAGTTAAGAATCTTGTTAAAGTGGAAGTCATTTGTCAGGGTTTTTAAAAAAGTGTGCGTAATTTTGCTTATTCCCTCATTAGGTACTCCACGACAATAGCTTTACTTCTAAGATATATGTACCATAAAATGCCCGATGACTAGGAAGCATTTGCTTGTGATAGTTTTATTTGAATTAGGTAAATAGATTCCTTGAGCTCTACTGAGTCTGTGTTGTAATACTAATCAGGCCCATCTGCTGAGCACTTAACCATTCAAGTGACACTGTCTTAGATGCTGTGTACAATAGTTCGGAAGCATCACAGTCCCTATTGTAGAAATGAGAAAATTAAACCTCAGAAAGATTCAGTCCCTTCTTGGCAACAGAAGTACAGTGAACCATCAAGTTTCGACTGGCCTGACAGAGGAGCAACTTGGGTTATGACCTGAATTCTAATTTTAACTTATTACCAAAGTCAGATGCTTGGATTTGCAGATGGCCTTAGACACAGATTTGACCCTTAAGTTCTGGAAGGAGCATGAAAACATCCTTCCCTGTATGGGGTTGATTGAGAAGTCCTGGGCCAATGTCTCTCTCAGGACACTGAGATCTGCTTCTCTGCAAGAGAGAGACTTTGACAGCTGTGCAAAGGAGCCTGAGTCTTCAACTAACAATGTGAGTTACAAACAGCCCTCAGGAACATACTGCATTGGTAAGTCATGAGGCCACTGTAGCAGGCAGAAGAGCCACGGAGGCAGTAGGTAGGAGGAGGTTCAAATTAAGGTCTGTCTGATTCCCAACTGAGAATCCCCCTGCTGTTCAACCTTACATCTCTCCTTGCTGGTTGGGATATAAGAAATCTAAGCTTTCCTCCTCCCTTTATAACCGGAGTGCTCTCCAGATCTGCTTTGAGCTCAATAACTTACACCCCCAAGATTGAGATGCTGAGCCCAGCCCTATGCCAGTGGGCTGTATGGGGGTCTCTAAGGAGGCTCTAGGCTTACATGGAGTCATATGACAGACACGGATCCTGCGAGATCATCCTACCACCGAGCCCTCCCTGTCTATCATGTGAGTGCACAGACCACAGGCAGCCATCTGTGAGCCAGCCCCATAGGATCTCTTCTGCCACTGACCAACCCCGCTGGATGTGAGAGAGAAGAACGCAAAGGAGCCTACTCCCTCACCGGGCCCTTCACCGCTGCCTCTGTCTTCGCAGGACGCAAGGCAGGAGAGCGAGCTCCACGGTCCTCCCAGCACTTCACCACTTTGACCCTTTGTGATTTGGCCTTCATACGAGATGAGATGACCCTGCTTCCCTGATATGATGCTCCCTGTGTAAACAAAGCTTTTTTCTAATCTTTATTCACCTCCTGATAATTTGGCATATTTATTCCAAAATATTCCATATTTTTTCTTTTCAGATATATTACTTCTTTAGAATCTTTTAAGGTTAAAGGGAAAAATGATATAAATGGTAGAAATTTTCAGAAGAGTGGGCTCTTCAGCTTTAAAGTTAAATTTTTTTGAGAATATATAGCAGACCTCCTATCCTATTTTTGTTATCTTGAAAAGTAGCCCAGACACAATTTAAAGAAAAAATTAATAACCAAGCATCTCCAGAATCCAAGAATATTATAGTAACCTAAGAATGCTTGGAAACTGAAGCCAAAAGCTCATCCAATACAGTGGGAGAGCTTTGGTAATTGCCCTGTCCTGTGGTCACCTGCAAAAAGGCAGCTCATCCACAGTCTGAAAAAAGTGCCATGATCCTACACCTAGGAGACAATAAAATGCAGGCTTCCCCACTCAGGGACAGTTCTGAGCCTTTCTAGAAAAAGGGGAAGAAGCATTTGCATACTGTTCGCATCCAGATGTAAATAATCTGCTCCCTGGAGCTCATTTGATTAGAAGATGTATCTGAGACAGTCTAATGTCACGAATTCAGCATCAGCAAATGCTTGGCTGCTTTCTGTGGCCAAAATAACAGACCTTAAAACTGTGTTTATCTGTCTTACAATTTCAAAGTACTGACAGTGCTATGAAAAAAAATAAAGGGCTAATTCAATCTGATCATCATTATAGGGCAAACCCTTAATCATTGGCATTGCTGTACAAGAAAAGGAAAAAAAGTTAAGTTCTTGATTTTTTAATTTGTTTGGTATAGAGACTCACTACACAACTCAGACTCATAGCCATCCTATTTACAGCCTCCCCAGTGCTGGGATTATAGGTGTGCCGGTTTATCATGCCCAAGGGCAGGGCCAATATAGCATGTGGTATCAGGGATCAAACCCAGGTT
Organism: Ctenomys sociabilis; assembly: GCA_004027165.1. NCBI lineage: Eukaryota > Metazoa > Chordata > Mammalia > Rodentia > Ctenomyidae > Ctenomys > Ctenomys sociabilis. The sequence continues at coordinate 43,367 of PVKA01001191.1, forward strand.
CCTGTGCTTGCCTGAGAAGGTGCTTAAATTATTTCCAAAGGCCTCAAAAGAAGACAATCTATAGAAATTATTACAAGGATACTATTTTTTTTTCAAAAATACCATGTAGGGCATGGCAGCACACATCTCGAATTTCAGCACACAGGAGGCTGAGGCAAGATGATTGCTCCAAGTTCCAGGTCATCCTGGGCTACATAGGATATTTAAGGCCAGCCTGAACTGCATAGGGAGATCCTGCCTCAAATAAGCAAAACAAAACAAAACCGGTCTGGAGTCTCATGCTTCTGTGTTTCATGTGTGTAATTTCTCTCTCCTCCCTCTAGTCATCCTTTAGTATCTGGGTGATTTTTGGTTCCAGGAAACCCCCTCTCCCCTATACCCAAACCCGCACACTCAAATCTTTTATATAAAATAGTATAGCGTTTGAACATAATCCACAAACACTGCCCTGTATGCTTCACACCATCTTCAGATTATGCACACATCGTGTAATGTAAAATAGCTGCTGTAATGTATGGTTTAGAGACTATCGATAGGTAAAAGTTTACAGGTGTTCAATACAAATGAAATATTTTTCCTAGTATTTCTGACCCACAGGTAGCTGAATCTGTGGGCATGGGGCTGGCAGGTCCAAAGGAATGACTGGAGTCACGTGCTGTCTGCGTACAGCATTAGCTCTGAGAATGCGGCCTTTGGCAACTTCATCTCTGCATGAATATCATGAAGCACACTCACAGGATCCTGGCTTGTACAGATCGGTGCCCTGCTGTGGCCTCTGGATGCAGCCGAGATGGAGTGTGCAGAGCGTGCACGAGGCTTCTGCCAAGGTAACCAAGTGCACTGCTTAACAGTATTTTTTAATGAGGAGAGGGATTGCATTCTAGTGATTACAATGATGATGCAAGTGTCACATCATAAAATACATAAGCCAGGACCAGTCGGTGATGGTTACTATGGATGTCACACTGCACATAATGCTTGTATTCTTACATGAAGGGCAGAACGATATGTCTACACCGGCACCACCATGAACATGAGTGACCTACTGTGCTATACTGCTAGATGCTTTGAGGCTATAAGGCCATCAGACAATAGGAATATCTGAGCTTCACTCTGGTCTTAGGAGAGCACCATTGTCCTGCAGTTCATCACCAACATTCTCAGGCAGTGCATGCCTGCGGATATACAATGAGCATATACCTCCTTCACAGAAAATTCTCCTAAGGGCTTCACTTGTCTTTAAATTAGAGAGATACAGAGTACACGAGTCTAGGCTTTTGTTATTAGAGTTTTTCTTTTCTTTTTTTTTGAGGGGGGGGAGCCAGGGATTGAACTCAGGCCCTTGCACTTGCCAGGGAAGCGCTTATTCCACTGAGCCATCTCCCTGGCCCCTAGTAAGAACACATTCAATTTTTTTTGGTGGAACTGGGGATTGAACTCAGGCCCTTGCACTTGCCAGGGAAACTCTTATTCCACTGAGCCATGTCCCTGGCCCCGAGTCTAGGCTTTTGGAGTGAATGTGCAATCATTTCACTTATCTAACATGATTAAAAAAGCACAAGTAATGGAACCTTCCCATCAGTTTCAAATTTGAGCCCTTCCTCCTGTCCAGTGAGAAGAAGCTGCCCGGCTGTGCCTCCTGGCTTCTGCTCCCTTATCTCTAAGATTCCAAAATGAGTAATGAGAGAATTAAATGAGTTGATTTGTTCAGGATACTTAAAATCCTGGAGCACTGTGAGAATTAAGTTAGTTAGCATTATGGATCGACATTTACACAACATCACGTGGCCTCACAATGAAGCGGCTTGCACGTCTCTAAAGATAAATTCTGTCAACCCTCCATGACTGTTGGCTCCATTTGGTGGTAAGGATAGAATGTGAAAAGCACATTATGGTAGAGAAATCTCATTGTGCTAAATCAGCTGTTTCTCTGGCCCACACTACAGATATTCTTGCTCACACTATAGCAACCAAAACGCATCCATTGAAGAAAAAAATGGCTTATGGATTTCATGTACATATATATACCATATATTTTCATTTTTACTCTTCCTACTTAAAATTCTCTAGTATTGGCCCTTGAAACAATCCTTTTCATCTTCATACCAAAGCAGTCATGGAGACTGTCTTCAAAAGGAAAGAATCATAATACAACAAACTGAGCTCAGAGGAGGCCTACGACAAGGATCTGAAAGCATTTTCCATTGGCGACATAATCAAGAGATCCAAGACTGCGGCATCAGCTCGAAGGTAGACTGTGGAGCCCACATCCTTCCTTTCCTTCTGCTTCGGTTCATAACTACATGGGCTACAGCAATATATAGGCCGTCAGCCACTCTTCCTGGATGCTCCTCCAGCCAGCTAGAACGCGGCCCTCTCCTGACTGCCCCTAATGCTCCTTCAGAGAGCCTGAGCTAGAAACACCTGGGCAATACACTGAAGGAACAGGAAGCTGGGCACCGTGGGCATGGCTGGCCTCTGAGCAGGAGCACGCAGCGGCTCTCCGGAAGTCAGACACTGCGCACTGCTGGTTATCATGAGCCCATTTGTTCAAATGAATGTAGGTTAAGGCAAGGAAACTGATGACAGTATCTTAGCTACGCTCCAGTAGATGGAAGCCTGCTAAACACGAACACACTCGTACATACCTCAAACCTCCACAGAATGGTAGATTTAGGAAGGGAATTGTCGGGGCCAGCGAGATAACTCAAAAGACTAAAGCACCTGCTTAGGCAAGCTGAGGCAAGTGCAGTTATCTACTTTTTTGTCTGAAGATTTCATACTTAAAAATATTAAGCTGATTAAAAATTTTTACTAATTTGATCATGCACTTTTCTTGTATTTGTCATTTCTTGTATTTGTCATATCATTTCTATGAATAGTGGGTGATATCCTTTGCTAGTTTTCCCTCCAGAGTTGATATTGTTGTCAGTTGAAAAAATTATTTTACATCAAGTTTATCAACTTTAGTGTTGGTGTTATTTCCTTCACCAAATATTTGTCTTTTCCTTTTATTTTAATTATGGTATTTTTACCATAATTACAAAATTTTACAATTTACATTTGAAAAAACTAATAACACAAGGGCAGAAATAACAGCACCAGGGCAATACAGAGCAAACTTCATGCTGAGGGAAACAGTGATAGGAAAGAAGAGTGTGAGGGGCTCACTAAAATGCAGGCAAAAATATTTTTTAAAAATTAAAAAAAATAAAATGCAGGCAAAAACATGCAGGTAAGAAATGAGTGAGAAAATGACATGCTAGACCAGACCATGCGGGGCCAGCCCATCATTATGGTATTCAGTCTAAAGTAACAGGAACAGAAATGATAGCACAATAAAAGAAAAAACTCATAGACTGAAAACACCATGGATATAAAAAAATAAAACAAGGCTCACCACATCACAGGCAAAAATCCATGAAAAGAGATCAATGCCAAGAAGCATATTGAGAAATATTTGAATGATAAAGCTAAGGAAAAAAGAAAAAAATCACTCAGATTGAGGAGCAAAGGGAGGGAAAGGAAAAAAAGCAAGATACCCGGTGAAGTGGCAAGTACGTATTTACACTTCTGAGCAATGCCATCCTAGGACGCTGTAGGGACATAAAGTCCCTCCTTTGGCAGAAGCAGAGGAGAGACTAAGACTGTAAGGCAGGACTGTGGTTGGTCAGTGCATACGACAAAGCTACGTACGTGCACATGAGCAATCTTTATGATACAGCGATCACGATGAGAATCTTTATGTAAAGAAATTTTCATAGGCCTGATCTGTTGGCTCAGTTTCTTCTTGAAGAAAGTGAATAGATGGACATGCTGAGAGGTGAACGGCCTGCAGGAGGCTGAGCATGCTAACCCTTGCAGCCCCATTGCTACCTCATAACTCTCATCTCCTTTTGTCTTTCTTAGTTAACAGATTTTAAAGCCAACTATAAGCTCGGGGACCCACATCAACCTGACATTTGGGGGTGCAGAGTGGCATCTTTAGCCCACTATCTCCTATCAGGAAGCACAATGATGATCTAAACTAAGCATTTAAAGGGCCGGGGAGATGGCTCAATGGAATGAGTGCTTCCCTGGCAAGCACAAGGGCTTGAGTTCAATCCCCGGTTCTGGAAAAAAAAAATAAACTAAGCATTTAGGAACAGCCTTCATTTACAAGTTCTCGATTCCTCTGCACCTCACCCCTGTGGCACTGGCCCATGGCCCTTTCATGTCACTTTTCTGGGCTGTGGCAGTGTTACTTTTAAGGGAAGATGTCAAATTGCTTTAGCATTTCCCTGCACGATTGCTAATACACACCAGACAGTACTGTAGAGCAGACAGCCTGCTAGAACAAAACACAGCTAGAAAACAGTGTTTTAAAGAAGCCACAAACCATGCTTCTTGGTTTTATTTACATTGATTCCACACATTAGCAAAACAATTAGTTTCACAGTAAATTCAGCAATGAAATAAATAATGCATTTACCCATTAGGTCAGGGGCAGAATGTGTGTGTGTGTGTGTGTGTGTGTGTGTACATTCTTGTGGGAAACCAAGAGGGACAATGAAAAGGGAGGAGAGAATCCATGCTATTTGACTAGGGTGACAAATTCAAACAGCTGAGGCTGTGAACCCCAAACTCTCATTTTCATTCCCTTGCATGCCATACAGATTTGGTACTTGTCACCCACAATAAAGGGACACATGAAATACAGGGAGCTCAGCAGCTGCTGTGAAAGATTGAGGGCTTAGTAGCTGCTGTGCTCAGCGGCATTCCCTGGAGCCTGCCCTGCAGACACTACCTTTGTCTTTGAGAACACCTCTGTTTTCCATAGGAGCCCAGTTAGCCTCTCAGCCTCCATGCATTTCAGGAGGACCAACCCAATAGTCAGTTCCAAAAAAATGGAGATTACAGTTTAAACCCTTCATTGAAAGCTCATAGAAAGAAGAGCTATAAAGAGCATTTATGCACACAGCAATACTTTGATTGCAAAAAAGAAAAAAAATACAACAAATTACTGAATCTTTAAGCAGGATGTCACAGAAAGGCAGCATCTAAGTATCCAGTAAGATTGAGTTTCTAGTCTACTCACTGTGTCAAAATACTTTTGAGAACAAAAGACTCTATCTCTATGATAAAGGAATTTATGTATCAGAAGCAAAGAAAAGAGTCCTCTAAATTACTATAATCAAAAGGAAGGGACTAGGGAGCTAGCTCAGTAGCATAAGTGCCTGCCTGGCAAACAAAAGATTTTGGGTTTTATCCCGGCAGAAAAGAAGGGGGGCAGTGAGAGAGGGAGAGAGAAAGAGACAGAGAGATAGACAGACACAGACAGACAAACAGAGAGAGACAGAGACAGAAAGACAGAGTAAGACAGAGAGAGAAACAGAAAGACAGACAGAGAATAAAAATGTAGCTACTTCTGGAAGAGAAAATTAAAGCTAGGGGTGGTGACACATGCATGCAGTCCCAACATTCTGGGGGACTGAGACAGGAGGGCCTCAAATTCAAACCCAGCCAAGAGACTTAGTGAAAATCTGACTCTAAATTTAAAAAAAGGCTAGAGATGTAGCTCAGTGTGAAACCCTGGGTTCAGGCTCCAGTATGGGGGCAAATTGAGTGCACTAGGAGCGGTTGGAGTCATCCATTCCAATAGGTATGGGCAGAGAACTTCAAAAGTGAGGGAACCATCAAGCAGAGTCTGACCAGGCAGGTAAGATTAAAACTAGAGAAGAATGCAAGGGAAATACAGGATCTGCTCTGATACACAGGGCATCGGGCTTGAGGAGCATGTGGGGGAGGGGGCGGTCAGGGGCACTCAGACTGAGAAGGGCAGAAGCAGCCACACAGTGGATAGCCACGCATGTCAGCCAAGAATGATCAAGTCATCGACGAAAAGAGATATTAGCAAACTCCAAGGCTGCGTGTGGTAAAGCGGCATAAGCACAGAATCCAAGGGAGCTTAGAGGCTGCAGCGGTTCAGGCAGTAAACAGTCATTATTGAAACAAATGGGCAGTGTCGTAAGTGAGAGCTGGTTCTCCCATTTTCCTCAGGTCTAACACCCACTACTTCAGAATGGAACTGGGCTTCTTGGAAATACAGTCTTATAAAGGGCCATTACTTTAAAATGACACTGTTAGGGTAGTCCCTGGTCCAGTATGCCTAGTGTCCTCACAAGAAAACACAGTGTGACACAGAGACAGAAAGAAGACTCCAGGAAGATGGAAGATGCCATCTACAAATTAGGGAAAGAAATGCCCAAAAACCAACCCTGCTGGAACCTGGGGCTTGGATCTTCAGCCCCCTGTATCAAGAAGAGGGCTCTGAGGTTTCACCTCTCAAGTCGGTGGAGCTTTAAGGCAGCCTTTGTAAACTAATAAGGGCAGGGCAGACAGACATAAGAGATTTAGAGGATTAATTCAGAGCAGTGGGCCACAAATAGAAGGCAGACAGTGAAAAGGAAAGTTAACAAGACTGGTATTCAGGCAGCCAGAAAATATAAGAAACAGTAGAAATGTAGGAAACTAAAAGAATTGGGCTTGAGAAAAAATAATCATCTCATTTTTAAAAACTGAATCTAGTGTTCTGATATTCACGTAAAGATGTTAATTATGAATGTGGCAGAATTGTTTTAGATATGAGCTACATTTGGGAGCCAACTCATAGGGGTAGAAACTGATGCTGCAGGGATAGACAGGACTGCTCGGTAGGAAAAGGAGTAGTAAGCAGAAGTGTAAAGATACAGTGAAAGGAACACCTAAGTCTCTGGGAAAAATAACAGTGAGTCACAAAAGTGATCTGTCTTCTGGTAATTTTGGGGTTCAAACTTCATCCTTCTCTATCTCAGGCTTCAAGCATTCAGAACACTTTCAACTATAGGACACTGGATGGTTCCAGAAGGTCTCCATCTGACTTTTCCTACTCTGCTGACTCCCATCCCTGTTTCTCCCATGAAGTGAGTCACAGAAATCAGAATCCTCCTGCCCAAAGCAAGCCATAAACCCAGACCCATAATTCTTTCCCTTCTTCCTTGGAGACCCTCGTTCCAGAGGGTCCTGCCTCATAGCAGGAGGAAGAAATGCTAGGCAAGGAGGCCAGGAGGGATGGAGTACACAGCCTTGCTGAGGACCCTGCCCCAGCCCAAGACAGCCCATCAGGGCTCTTTTGCCAAGTACATTGGCTCAGGGTTGCCCATTCTCCTTGGACCCCGACCTTAGATGCAGACAATTCTCTCTGGGCTCTACTTCTTCATATTGGCTCCTGCCCCTATTCTCAAAGAAAAGCTTTTTCCTCCCCCATAGCAGTAAAACACAGAGGTGATTTAGTTACTTCCCTTTGTCCTTCATTCTGCTTCACCAGCTTCTACCAGAGACGTATAATCTCAGTGCCTCTGTTTACCTCCCAGATTAACATGTGCAAACTGAAAGTCCCCATCGCATCTGATTAGCACTTGCAGTGGAAGCACAAAGGTGCTCGATACACCAAATTGGGTAGACACCTGCCCCTGGGTCTCACTTAGAACTCACAGAACCAGCCTTGCTGTCCCTCCAACAGGAGATCACAAAGTCAGCATCTTACCATCTGATCCATCTGAGCTTTTTTGACACCTGAGAAAACACCCCTGAAAGGAGAAAGATGAAATTATTGAGGGATCAAGATGTTAGAGTTCCCAGTAGTGTTAAATGGAATAACACATGCCTAGCAGATGGAGTTCTCCATATCCACAACGAACTTATGAAGAGGGAAGCCCCAGCCTGGGTATGGGTGTGGGTGGCCCAATGGGATAAAGAGGGAAAGGGGGAGGGAGTCTCTCTGCTGCCTCTGATCTTCACCATCCACTTGGGCATCTGCCTCAGGCTTGCGGCACAGGCCCCAGCTCCTGATGTGGACTCACACAGGTTCCGCAGCTGGTTCCAGGCCTCTGGCATTTGGCTAGGTCCTCTGGCTCTCCAGCATGTAAGTGCTCCCCTGCACTCTTCAACCTGACTCTGCAGACAGCTGATCTGGTACCCTCTTTCCATATATATACATATATATTTACTATACATAATAACATGTTTGACTAACACCATTACCTTTTTTGAAAAATTAGATTATTTATGTAGATCTGGTTGTAAGGACCAACATGAACCCACCAACCTGTTGAAGTATTTTAGCCATGTGCAATTCCTTCATGATGAGATCTCCATGACTGGCCCTTGGTGAGATTAAATGGTAGGTAGCAGGACAACCATGACTCCCCTCTGCTGGGCATGAACTGCAAGAAGAGGACCATGGTGGCCAAGAGCAATGCACAAAGCAAATATTCACACCTTTTCACCATCTCCTCTCTCTGGGTCAGGGTTACTCAGTTCATGATGTCATAGTCCACAAAGTGCCAATGACAGTGTTATTGTGTCCTAAGTGCTTCATAGAAGCTTATAAATCAATTGCTCTGTTCTCTTCTTTGACTATGGAGAATCTTAGTTTTATAGTTCACTAATTCATTGCAAAAATATTTGCTGATCTTCCATGCTGAGAACCATTCAGGGCCTGGTAATAGAATGATGGCTAAAGTACCCTAAAGTGGGCATCCAGAGACAGAGGAGGCTGACAACCAGGAGAGTGAAACCGACCCAAACAATGAGCAGGCTGAGTTCACAGCTCAGCTGCCTCCTTTCATTCCCTCAATCCATTCTATCTGTAAGCCCCATTCTCACCTAATGAAAGAGCTACACATCAGCACTAACCCCCATGGTAAAGTGGGTCACTGGCCCCAGTGTTCTGACACCCTTAGTATCCATGTACTTGCACCATGTGACTTTGTAAGTTCTCCTAGTAAAGGAAGCAGGGACACTTCTGTGCTCCCTGATAAGACTTAACTAGCTTGAGCTGTGACATGCTTTGGCCAGTGGAATACTGTAATACACACACCAAAACCTTGACCAGCACGTGCATGTCTGGATAGTCCTTCCTACAATTCTACCACTGCCATAAGAACATGCAAGCCAGATATGGAGCCACACGTCTACAATTCCAGCATTACAGGAGACTGAGGCAGGAGGATCACAAGCTGGACACCAGCCTGGGCAACTCAGCAATGAGAACATGTCTCAAAAGTTGGAGGCGGGGAGCTGCTGCAGGAATAGCTCAATGTAAAGACCCTGGGTTTAATCACTAGTAACAAAAAAGGAGAAAAAGAGGAGGAAGGATGAGGAGGAAAAGAGGACAAAGATGGAGAAAGGGGGAGGAAGGGAAGAAGAAAGGGGGCGAAGAGGAGAAAGGGGAGGAGAAGAAGAGAAGAGAAAGAAGAAGAAAAGGAGGAGGAGGTTGTGAGAAGTGAGGAGGAGAGTGGATGATGTTGGGATTGAAGAGACGAAGATGGGGTGGAGGAGAAAGAAGGGGAGGAAAAAGGAAAAGGGAAGAGAAAGAAGAGCAACAACGTGCCCAACCTAGCTTGCTGCTTCCAGGAGGAGACACACAAAGAAAGAGCCAGTTGTCCTTTCAGTCAGGCTACACCTACAGACTCCTGCTGACCCATAGCTGCTGACACTGAGCTATTACAGTTGCTGGCTGCATTATCACAGTGGCAGTGGTCTCCTACAACCTTACATTCTCTTACCTTACCAGATCCTAATGCTATCTTTTTCTGATGGAATAAACTCAGCACATGGAATTTGCAAAACTTTCATTGGCTGAACCTGAAAATTATTAGGAGACCCAAAGTCTTCTGTTTGAGTAACAGAGAGCAAACACTATGAGCCACATAAATGCAAGAGGCAAGTTGTAAAGCCATGCACCACTGCTCATTACCAAACTTCATCAGAGTGAAGTGCACGACTCAGGCCGAAGACCTTGCTAAAACTTACTGTTTCCCAGACTGTCATATTGAACAGATCATGACATGCAGAAGCCAAGGAAAACAAATAAAGTTCATGTTTTACTGGGTCCCACATGCTGTGATGTTTTTAAACCCACATGCATCCACCAAGCTGCATTCACGGTGCTGGAGTCTGAAAACACATCCATAAGAAGAAGAGAGCACAGAACAAAAATCAACTCAACAAGTCCTTCCATGTGGATTTCATTTTCCTGATTTCTAGAAAGGAAGTGAGTATGGCAGGACTCTGGGCCCCTAGCACAGGGCTCCAGCAATCCTTTCTCATTTCACATTTGCTATTACCTCTCATCCTGCCTCAAAAATAGAAACCAGCATGCAAGAGGTTCCCCACCCAGGAATAATCTCTCCTTCCTGCTCCAATGGGTTTTGATTCATGCTCTATCCCTCACTCAGACTGCTCCCTGTGCACCAGCCCTGGGGACCGAGTTTAATCACTGCGAGACAAGTGTCCTCCCCTGTGAGACAAGGCCTCTAGCAGTTCCATGTTGCTGTGTTGAAGGGAAACCCAATCAGGCAGCTTTCTTTCCCTCTGTTAGGCTACAGAAGCATGAAATGATGTTTGGGTGCCTGCTTAAAATATGCTAATTTGATGGATTTTATCTAAAATATGCCCCCAAGAGCCTCTTGCTCAGAAGGGTTGGGTTATGGTGGATGTGACTAGAAAGATGGATGCCTGTCCCCGGCTTCCGGCTGTCATGCATTGGGACCTGTCCTCCATCCAGTCCTTCTGCCAAGCCACGTATCTTAGTTACTTGTCTCATTGCTAGGACAAAATACCCAACACCAAAGTTAAAGGAGGAAAGGTTTACATAGCTCATAGTTTGTGGAGGTTTCAGTCCACAACTGACTGGCTCCAAGGCAGGGTAGCATGGCAAAGGGGCAACTATTCATGGTGGTGGAAGACAGAAAAAGCAACGAGAGAGAGGAGAGAGAACAAGCCTCTTTCTATCCCTATGTTTGATGGAGGCTACTGGGATTAGGGTGGTAGCAATCCAGTCAGCATTCTGATTCAGCAATCCCAGTACTCTTAATCCCAGCACTATACTGGGAATCAAACACACACAAGGTCCAGCCACCTCCAAAAAGCTCTGTGACTTCATGAGGCTTTGGGTTGGGGACAACTAGACACAAACTGTGACACTGTTCTTGCCTTGGAGCCGGCTGACCACGAACCAAAAAGTGAGCCAAAATAGCTTGTCCTCCTCTACCTTGTGGGCAGTGGGTATTTTGTCCCAGGAATAGGAAAATTACCATGGCTGTCAAAATGCAAACAAGAAATTTCTCTCAGTTTGTAACATATAAAAACATAACTTTAAAAATATCATGCGCAATATATATGGGACTATATATGCATAATAAATATGTATGTATGTATAACACATGCACAAATACATCTTGTATATGTTAACTGTATTGGCTCTAATTAAACACAGACTAAAACCACATATGTTCACCTGTACCCTGACTGGAATTCTATACAATAAAATGACAGCACTCTTCAGTTCAAGTCTCTGGAAGATTTTTAATTTGGCCGCTGAAATGTGAGGTCTACCACCTATAGAAGTTTAGTGCTGCTCAGATAGTGAAGTGATGTCAAAGCATTCTTCTATGTAAAGGAAGCCAGAAGAGACAGGTGTCTATCTTGCATAACCTACACATCAAAATTACTGCCTCGGGAGTAGATTTACCCAAAAAGCCACAGTGTCCCTGTGTGTGTGTTGTAAGCAACACACACAAAAATCATTCCTGGCTGAGACATTTTGATTGTCAGAATGCAAATACTGAAAGGCAGCAGAATTACTCATGAAGGCTATTCTTTAACATAATTATGTGATATTGCAATCCAAAGATAGTCGAGTTAATAGCATTGCCATTTCTTATTTGTACTCTATTTAAAATCCTTAACAAATATGTATTCTACTAACATATTTAGCAAAATACATGTTTCATATTAAGTGCTTAAGGTCAAAGAACCTTCTTAAGTTTCATATTAAAATTTACACTTAGGGCCGGGGAGAAGTCTCAGTGGAATAAGCGCTTCCCTGGCAAGTGCAAGGGTCTGAGTTCAATCCCAGGTTCCACAAAACAAAAAAACAAACAAAAAAAAAAAACAAATTACACTCAATGAGAAAGGTAAACTTGAAAACTTATCCTATTTTAATAAAACTAATACTGTAGGCTGTTTCTAAGTCTTTATTTCACCTAATATACCAAGACAACAGATGAACCTGGACTCTTCCAAATAAACCAGTAATTACTAAGACTTTGAACCTGATTAATATGCACAGTCTTATTGCAAATCAAAAATGACTAATTCAGCAGATGAGTAAGCTATTGGATTTGTTCATCCTGTCAAAATATTTTATAATCTATGAAATGAAGTAACTCCCAAGTAGCACTAGAATGCCACATGAATATAAACTGAGACTATGACGATACACATAAAACTTCAACACGTTATAAATGTTACATTTAAACAATATACTTTCTCATTAATAAAAATCTATTTTAAACAAGCCCTGTTCCTCAATAACCAAATGTTTTATTTTTCTTGGACTGTATCTGTCTTAAGAGCAATTTTTCATTGTACTTTTATACCAACTGTTTCCCTTTATTTTGAACTTTTTCCATGTTCTCTCAGCCCACTTGTTTCAAAGCTAGGCATGGGCCCTGGGTACTGTGAAGTGCCTCTGCAGATGTGCGAACCCAACGCAGGCTGATGAGGACTCCTCAGAGAGAGCCTGTCTCCTCATAGCTCCCTCGTGGCAATGTGCTCCTTAGGAACCACTTCAGGCTCTTCCTACTCACACAGAGACAAAACCAATGTGTCACTACTAATACAATGTACTTAAGAAAGATCCAGTACTTAAAATACACTCCTGCATCCCCTGGTGGGCTTCTTCACAATCCAAAATGACTAAATCTTAGAGAGAGCCTATTTGCCCATCAACAGATGAACAGATAAAGAAAATGTGATATTCATACACAATGGAGCACTGCTCTCATTTATTGTACTTAATGTTATGGTTTCTCTTACATGAGAACCCCAAATTATAAAGAGCAAAGTAATAGACTGGATAACAGGAAGTAGGCAGATATCGCATGTTAGTTGTTCTCGGTGTTGCAAAGCAATTTTATTAGTACTTATCAAAAGTAAATTCTTTCACTCTGTGCAACTCATCAGTCAGGTAAACGCACTCATTAGTTGGACCCCAGAGACACTTGCAGAGTTTGCAGAAGGACATCAAGGAAATGGATGTCATACAAGAGTGCTCCATGCTGGCATCAGAATCTTGCTTTCTGGCAGAGACAGCAGGGTATTACAGAGCTCAGCTCTGAGGAGAAAAATGCTTCAGAACACATAAAGCCATTTCTCCTGTCATGCCTGCACTTGAGACGATTTACAGTGAAAATCCCTAACGATGCTGGCCTGGGATGCTTCCCTGAAGACTTTGAATGTTTACATTCATGAAAAACTATCAGATGCAGGAGATTCGCCTGGTACTTGAAACTGAAATAATAAACATAGCTCTTGTTCTGAATACAAACACATCCCTGTACAACATTTATAAACTGCAACTGGAGACAGAATCTAGGCTGACAAGACACACCCTGTTGGGATAGCAGGGAACATCCGAGGCGGCGAATGCATCGTCAGAGGAACCCAAACTGTCAGCCTGAAAACTTCACCTGTGCACCCACATTTGTACCCCTGATTCCCCTTCTATCTCCTCCCTTATAACAATTAGCAGTTAAAGGAATCATTCATCCAAAATTTTGCAAACGCACAGGATCACTAGTCAACTAATCTTTACACAAATTTCATTGCTGTTTCTAACTTTAATTCTATAATGATCATAATAAAGACTGCAGTATTTATGCCATGTCTACTAACCAGCATCATGGGTGCTCCTGGTACATAATTAGCACTACAATTCAGAAAACAGCATGATAATTGGAAATGAGATCTTTTAAAGCTAAATTTTCCCCTTAAAAGCAAAATTGAGATTTGGAGGTTCCAAAAACACAAACAAACAAAACCACCAGTGCCTAACTTTTTATAGAAATTAACACAAACATTTTGATAACTATAAATCAATGTAGTGTTACAAGTAAATACACTGCCATGGAGCTACCAGAAGTGCTCAGAAACGCTCTGGCTCCCCTCCTGCTGCACATCAGGGTGGCCTTTCCCAGCCCTGGGAAGACAGCATGGTCATGTGACTTGATTTGACCCACAAAATCAGTGTGCATTACACTCACTGAAAGGCAGTTGGGCTGGAAGTCAGTGTGTAATCTCCCAGGACAGTTTTTCTCCACAAAGGTGACTGAAAATGCTCAACAAGAAGGCAGCTGTCACCAGAATAAGAATGAACTGC
>PVKA01001191.1:57711-155541 GCA_004027165.1 Ctenomys sociabilis
ATATATATATATATATATATATATATATATATATATATATATATATATATATATATATATATATACCTTTATATAGTAAAGCGCTATAAAGCTTTCTGGGGGAAAATACATCAGTCACCGATCACACAATTGTTGGACTGATTTGAGGAGGAAATTTAATAAATTGCATACTTAACATCCTCGCTGCTCTACCAGAGCTCCCCTTGCAGCAACCAGAGGCGCTCAGACTGAGGGCAGGACACCGCCTTTAATCTTGCTAGACCTCTGAGCTAGTGTCTTTCTTCTTTCTATTGCCAACATTTCTTTCTTTTTTAAAAATTTTGTTTGCTACAGGGTCTACAGGGTCACACTCATAGATCAGACTTGTAGTGATTCTCCTGTGTTCAGCCTCCCAAGCACTGGAATTACAGGTGTGCACTACCATGCCCAGTCTCAGTGTGCCCCAGGGCAGGGCCAGCATGGCTAGCATTTCTGAAAGCATACTCTGATTCCTGCCTCCAGTTGCATTTTAGCTCTGACTCCCTATATTTCAAGACAAAAATTCTACTGATGAATCTCTAATTGTCAAATCCACTGCTCTTGGCTTATCACCACCTTTTGAATTTTCCCTTCCTATTCAATGCAAAATCACTTTTTTGGGGCCTTTTAATTCCTCCTTTTAGTTCTGTAAATGTCCCAGCATTTTGGCTGTCCGCTACCACGTGTCTTCTCAGCCACATTATTCCATTCTCATTTTTCTGCTTCTTAGGGCCTCTGACGGGTCTTTACTCCTTCTCGTTTCTCCTTTAACAGTCTCATCAACTGTCCCCACCACACACAGGATTCCAAAACCTTGCAGCCCTTCCATTTCTCCAGTTTTCCTCCATCTGTTTTTGGGTTATTCACTTAGGTGACCGGTATCTCTGTCTTATACATCTAGATCCACCAAAATAAACCTATATTTTCCCTATATTTTCTTTCTCCATTAATATTCTCTACAAGACTCAAGTTACAATTTCCTTTTCCTCATTTTGCACACTCAATCCATTCCTAAATCCTACCTGTATCTAGTACCAATGAAACAAGAGTTCTATAGAAGAAAAAGCTCAACATTCTGTCAGTCTGTAAAACCATTAAAATAAGTAGAAAAAATGGATCTGGTAACACATTTTAAAAGTTTTATGCCACAACCATGTGGGGCTTATCCAAGGTGTACACAATATAGCAATCATTCAAAAATTAATTAATGTAGTCCATCACACCAACAAGCTAAGAAGCAGCAATCATTCAATCCTATGAATGTAGGAAAGGTGCGTGACAAAATGAAAATATGTCACAAAATCTCAACCAAACTAAAAATAGAGGGGACTTCCTCAATTAGAGAAGGGACATCCACAGAAAAGCTAGCATCATGCAGGGTATTCCACTGTTCTGCTCCTACCAAACCTCACTTGCAGACCAAACCACTGTAATAAAACAAGAAAAGTGAAGAAGCAAACTGACAGGAAAAAGGAGAAACAGAAACCCTTCCATGTCTGCTTGTGCTCTAGTGAAATCTCAGTCGAGGTCTCCGGAAGTTATTGTGTGGATACTGACACACTGCGAAGAACCAATCTGACAGGCCAAAGGCTGGATCTACCCAAATTTTAAATTTACTCTAAAGCTACAATAGTTAAGGCAGTGTGATAGTGTAGAATACAGTCAATTGGATTCATGAAACAGAATAGAAGACCTAGAAAGAGATCCCCCAAACACAAGCAATTCATTATTGATGAATGAGCAAAGACAATTTGATTGAGAAAGGATATTCTACATGCAAAAAAAAGACCTAAATATTAATCTTGTATATTTCACAAGAACTAAATAAAAATGTATCACAAATTAAATATAAGATGCAAACTACAAAGTTCCTAAAAGAGGAGAAAATCCACAGCAAAAGAAAAACATGAAAAGGTAGACTTCGTTTAAATTGAAAAATTTATTCTTTGAATGACACTGTGAAGAGAATGAAGCCAAGCCATAAACTAGGAGAAAACACATTAAAAAAATATATATTACCTATCTTCTGATCTATTTATGCATTCATATCTGAATTCATATCATATTTGTAAGCACATGTACCTCTATCTACAGATGTTAAAATAGTTATTTATATACATGAAGTGTGATTAAAATATATTGTAACTGGATGCCACTTGAACATATACTCATAAGTGAAATAAACCAGACACACATGTGTAAATATCATATAGTCTCCCTAGTATAAGAAGCAAAAAGCAGAAATACAAATGGAAACAACTAAACACAATTGAGTCAGATAAGGCAAAGTGAATGGCATATGCTGCAGGATATTAATCAGCTTTTCTTCTCAATGGTTAACAACCTAAGTTCACAGATCAAAACTGGAGAAAGAGAAAAGCCACAAGGCCAGCCAACATTGTAGCCCTAGCCTTTCAAGGTCAGCAAAGACTCAGGATATAGGAGAACCTGTACTGCAACATCATGAAACTCAGTTGAGCTCCAAATTTTCTGAACAAGGAGATTATGGAGCCACAGAGGAAAGAGACTGAAGTTCTATAGTGTGCCTAGGGAGAGTCACATGGAGAGAAAACTTTCTCTCAGGCTCTCACAGAGAGCAAACTGGTCAAGCATTGGCCGTGACTCATCCACATGGATGACACAGACAAAGGATCTACAGAATAACGTACAGGATTACAAGATAAACCCTGAGGGGACTTCACTGACCTCATAAGAAACATAAAGTACATGTTTTGGTATGTAGGTCTTGCTCTCTCTAGGTCTTAACCATCCAGCAGAAAAGTATAAAAATGAAGTATACACCGTGGGGCCATAATAATAAGTTGAGCTGTAAATGGCTATGGTCGACAACTTCTTCAGATAACTCACTATTGTTGTGGAATGCTGGACTGTGCTGGATTGTGTTGTCAAGTTCAGGCACCTAAATTAGTTGAATGACAATGGAGTGCCCATCTTTTGACAGGTGTAGACAAAGGAAGGGGTATAGAAAGGAAGAATCATGATGTGTGTGTATGGACAGTACAGTTGGGATAGATAACGCTGTGCTTCTACATAATTCTATGAGAGGCAAGCTTTGCACTAATGGTGGTTGGACAGGATATTATGTCAGCTTCTAGTACTATGGACAACCACTAGGAAAATATCAAGGTAGAAAGTATTAATTATTGAATCTTTGATGTAATGCAGGTATAAAAAATAAGATATGCAAACAGCTACACTCTCTTACTGATGAGACATATGGTATAATAATGTCTGTAAGTATAATATCATGTATGTACCTTCTTTTGGTATCATGTATGATACCAAAACATTATGGAAACAGTTTGCAATGTATTAATTTATCAAATCCATCTTGTCAAGGTATCTTAAAACTGTCTCATTGATATTTGTACTTCAATAAAATAAAAATTTAAAAAAACAAAAATAAAATATATTGTGAATGTTTAAGTTTTAAAAATGTTTACACTAAATGGCACATTGTCATTAGCTGCCCTAAAAATACCTCCCAGTGCTTGGAGCACATTCATTTCTTCATTCCTTTCTAAAGCTGCGCTATAGCTCTCTTCTCTGTTTTTAAAAGACATGATCAAAAAAATGAAGAGCGCTGCTGCCCAGGGCTACTCGGAAAGGCTGGGCTCACAGTCACCTCATTCCCAGGTTCTGACACTGTGGAATTCTGGCCGCTACTCAAAGGCAAAATAACCATGAAAGGAAGAAATCCATGCAGGACACTGAGGAAGCCAGCACAGCATAACTAATGATGTTCATCAAATGAAGAACACTCAAAACATGAAGAGACACTCACAGAAAGAGTGGCAGGCAGCACTGGGGTGGGAATGGTTTCAACCACCCCCAAATCCAAGGACTAAAGGAAATGACAGATTTAAAAGCCCTGGCACCAACCTTGATGACTATTACCAGACACATCCCGCTCGGACACTTTCAGAGGCTGTAGCTTAAGGCAGCTTCACCCAATTACAGACAATCAAGGCAAACAGAAGCTTCAAGAAGGGTAGGGAATCAGGTGGCATCGTCAGAAGTCTCACCTTATAATAATGAAAATTAGCAGACAAGGGGAGTTGTGCCTTGACATTTTTAAACAAAAGTGATTTCAGTGTAAAGTTCTTTACTAATTAAACTAAAAATCAAGAGTGTCAACTGAGCAAAGAAACATTCAGAAATGAAAGCTCACAAAACATTTACCTCCCATTGTCCTATCCTAGGAGAGCATAATGCGATGTTAGAACCACTCCCCGACCCCCAAAAGAGACCAGACCAGAGTTGGGGGGAGAAACAGCAGAGGAATTCAGAGGCAGACACACCAGTGTGGCAGTGACTTGAGCCAGAAGGGAGAGAGGCTGGCTAGCAGTGTCACTGAGGACACAGGTCGCCTCCCACAGGTTGCCTTGGGTTTACTGGCTGTGATAGGTTTTTTTGCTTTGTTTTGGTTTTTTGGCAGGACTGGGGATTAAACTCAGGCCCTTGTGCTTGCCAGGGAAGCACTTATTCCACTGAGCCATCTCCCTGACCCCTGTGATAGGTTTGAGAGCTCTAGCAGAGTACCCTAAGGTGGGCAATGACGAATTCATCTGCAATACTATTCAGAAAGTGGGATACATAGCATTTGCCTCTAAAGCAATCTAATTTATATGTTAACATAGTTGAGCTTTTCAATGTGTTTCAGTGCTAGAGGCCACTGGAATTTCATCCTGTTCTCTTCGCCTTAATGATCAGACCTTCCTATTTTTACTGGGTATGCAGCTACAGAGGACTGGAGACTGTACTGTTTCCTATGCTTTCCTGAAGTAAGGTGCAGCTACAGGACTGGATGCTGACTGAAGATTGTGGGCAGATGTCAATGTTGAGAGTGCTGCTTTGTGCAGTGAGAGGTAAAGAGCAGGTTTGCCCCAGTAACTGGAAAATATGAACAGTCATCCTTGGCCATAACAGAAGACAGCAAGACCCCAAGACACTGCCATTGTCAGGTTGCCAGCCCACCCCGACCACATACACAGACTTCCTTCCATGAGAGGATGCAAACTTGTATCTCATCACTATAGCTTAGTGTCTATAGACCCAGAAGAAAAAAAAACTGTATCCTATCTAATAAAGTTACACCTAACACTTTCTTTAAACCTAATTCAGGGACTCTTGACAACATACTTAATTTACCAAACAACTTTTCCCAAAGCCCAATTTCCATAATTTGACATCATTTTTCTCCATTGTGTCTCTGATGTAATATAATAATAATGCTTTCCATTTGGCTCGACCCCCAGATTCTGTGACCCCAGTACTCATGTCAGGCTGCCTTCTGCCCTGGAAACAACATCTGGTTCTGTTTCATCCTGCTAACTTCCCAGTTTTCAGGGACGAAGAACAAAATGATTTTAACTCATTTTTCAGAGCAAATGCTTATTCACTCATAATCCTTTCAATTAACTCAAAATATACTTAATGTATAGGACTGAAGAGAAATTTGTGGCTTTCACTAAAGTTATCTCATGGTCCAACATGCTTGGCACCCTACCATGATACACAACTCACCCCATTAAATGTCTTTCTCCTACACTAAACATAGGTTCAGATCTCTATCAAGTCAATTCATCTATTTAAAAAGAGAACCTCTATAAAATGGGCATTCTGTGGGTCTCTGATTTCACTTGGCACCCTAAGTTCTCGCTCCATAAAAATGAAATAATTACACCTGCCACAAACTCCTTCCCTCTGATGTTATGAAGATAAATGACATAATGTGTATGTGAAAGCATTTTCTTAGAAAGAATAAATCCACATCAGTCCAAGATGGTATAATTCTCCATAATGCTTTCCAGGGGCATTCTGAGCAGCACAAGGGGTCATTACCCACAGTAAACTTCTGGCACCCAAGGACCACCTTTCTAGCAAACATTTCTCCTGCACCTGACAACACTTTTCCATTAATTGGGGGTAAATCGAGATGCTGTTCTGTTGGGCCATCTCCAGTGTCTAAAAGGATCCAGATTTCTAACTGCAATTTCTTGCACAATCTGAGATGAACAGAGAACTCTCTAAATCACAAGGGCTTTGGTTGACAGGTTAACAGTGAGACCCGTTTCAATCACCTTCAAATGCAAAGCAGATTTGGCAAGCACCAGGGAGGGGATGAGTGGGGAAGGAAAGCCCTGGTGGCCATCTGACAACTCCCTCATGTCTACTGTCTGCTGCAATACATCAGTGACCACAGAGGACCATGCAGTTAGTTTGGCCTCAAACCCAACCAAGTGAGGTGCTTTTAATTGACACTCCTTACTTGAGTATAGAAATCTGCTTTTGCCACTTCATTCTGGCAGAGAACCTAGAAATAAGCATAGATGGTTATAAATGCACAAACACAAATTTTTATTCATCTAGCTTATAAGTGACAGCCCTTAACCAATATCCAACGCATTAGTGACCATGGTTGACATTCTGTTTGTTCTCCTCCTGGAGAACACTAATCGAGTCCATTGCTTTTAGGTGAAGTGCCAAGGGTCCCTGCACATCCCAGACTGCTTTTGAAGGCTGCCAAATACAGAAATCAGCAACGAGCATGCCAGCTACCTCTGTGTCTCAGGGTGAACATGTGATATGCCTGTGTCAAAGCATCTTGTATCAGGTCATCAATTATCTGTGGAGCTTCAGGGGGAGGGCAAGCACCTTGGCAATCTTCCTGGAGCCGCTCTTGTGGTGTAAGGTAATATTGAAGCCAGCATATGCTGCAACAGGATAACTCCACATCCTCAGTCTAGCCCTCCTCTCACTCCTGAGGGCCTGTCCCCAAGGCCTCTATCACTGACAAAGCACTTATGATGGAGCTCAGGTGTTGAAGGTCACTTTCCACCAAAATATTTAAGAACATTGATTTTCTACTGCATAGTTTTCCCATAAGCAAATGTTAGTTGAAAAATAACTTCTTTATCTGTTTAGATCATGCTGAAGAACATAGAAATGACAAGCTAACTATTGTTTTGACATAAGCTCTACATGTGGCCCCATAGTTCAAAAGCTGTGCTAATTCTACTTTACTGAATTAGAGACTACTAGCCAGACTTGTTATTGCCCTTCCAAGAGTATTCAGGACATTGGAAAAGGTCAGAGATGCAAGGAAGTCAACATTTAATTTGTAATTCATCAGCACACACATTTAGACTTAGGTTGGCCAGATCAGTGGCCCCAACACACTGCTGCCAAACCCTGTCAGGGTGCTCTGTAGTACACAACTGCTTTTCCTTGTGACATGGTGGAAATGGTTGCCAAAAAGCCTTCCCTTGTTCATTGAAAATAGGTCTGATATAACTACCACTTCTGCTGCTGATCATAAACCAGGCTGTTCTATATATTAATAAAGGAACATAAGGAGACACACACGTTGCCCCATGTGCCCCTGCCACATACAGTATGGCATGCAATAATACACAGGCTACAACCCAGGAGCGGCCAAAACATAACATCTCAGATGAGTCTTGCAAGTTACCTACCACACATCAATCTGGAAGGAAATGTTTACTGAACAAATGGGCCCCGCCTGTGAGCTAAAGTTCCTGCCTCTGAACGTGGGCAACGTACCACACCAAAAATTATGACACCGCATACCCCACTATGTTCCTTCTGTCTACCACCATCCACTCAACAAACACCTCCAGAGGGTTTCCGTTCAGCAGAAATCTGAGCCTCCATTGCCCTCTGGCCAGGGGAACTGGGAGACCCCTACAGGGTGTGGTTTCTTCCAAAAACGAAAGTCATCATCACTAAGAAAACATTTACATGTTTAGATTTCATAATTCCAAAACAGGAACTTTTCACAAAATTTAATCAGTATAATAATTTTCAGACCTTATTAAAAAATCCCAGCATATGATTTTGAGAAAAGGACAATTGAAGACATGATGATGTGTCAAATTATAGAGAAAAGGGAGAACTATTTCTGTTCCCACTTGCGAGGTGAGGCAGCACACAGATCTGAGTCTAGGCAGCTTCCTTTATTCTCCAAATGTTGGTTTCCTTAGTACCAGACTGCACCTAGGTGCAGCTCATGTCAGAAACACCCCTCGTACTAACACAACATGCTCTGAAAGGATCGCTTCCTACTTCATTTTCTGTGGTCTTACAACAAAAGAAACACTTGTTTACCTTCTGCTACTCACATTGTGTTAAGAAAATAAAAGGCTAGAGAGAGCTAGGCACAAGCTCTACAAATGAGCTCCATCCGCAGCCTGCAAGCTCTAGCTAACAATGTTATTACACTGTCAAGTTCATTTCCTAAACGTTCTTTCCTTTTATGTGATCAAGAAGTTAGGCAGCAGCAGTTCTTCTGCACGGTATCTTCCACTTGCCATCTGTTACTAAGCAAACTGGCTTTGTGTGAATATGAACAGGTACATTTAACAGCCTGAGAGTGCACATTGAAAAAGGGCACCTCCAAAGCAAGGGGCATACGCTGCTCTGCACATACTCAGAATTGTCTTGTATCTATTTTGGTTTCCGAAGCAGGTGAGGCTAATCACACACAAATACTGACTGGCAAAGATTTTATTGCACCTAACAGCTGATAGGATAGGAGATTATGGTAGAAGAAAACGAAACTTTCTAATAGGCTTGTATTTGCCTGCATCAGTAACAGTGTTCTAGTCTACAAAAAATAAAGGCAACAGTGAAATGTAAAACACACTGAAAAAAGATGAGCCAAAATGCACTATTTCTGTCCAGATATGTGGCAACACATTTTAATGTCTTTTGGAAAAAATGCAGTATTTACAGGATCTTGTCACATGTTATGTCACATGTTATGTGACAAGAACCAAACGTTATCAGCGAAGCACTAAGAAATTTCTTTTGCTGCCTTTCATCGACCTTTCCTAAATGGGACAGTTATTATCCTGACGATAGAAATGGTAAACAGTTCTATACAACACATCTGTATCTCACTGGAAAAAATATGTTCCTATTCTTACATATTCCTAACGCTGTGCTTCCAACAGAAACACTTTATCTCATGAATATTCAAATATAATATATGAATCTTGTTAGATACTAATTTTGTTATAGTTCAGTGATAAACCAATTTGGTAAAGAGAAGGCCATGTTGCAAAATAAAGGAGAGAGACCTGTAAAAAAAAGTCAACTTAAAAGCTCTTATGGCTTATATCTTGATTTCATCCCCCCTAAGGTCTCATGTCCTCATAGACTGGGCTTTGGGAAGATGGCTGGATGTTGTGTGATATGGCATTTCAGATGTGTGATACTGGATACTGGGCTTTTATCTGAGTGCAGTATTGGGTCCTAAGGTCTCATAGGCAAAGGCTGAGGGCCTGGCCTAGGGATATATAGGTGTCCCTTCATAGTACACCTATAGGACGGTGTGCACTGCTTCCTGTGCACCATGCTGCAAGTGGCTCTCCTCCTCCAGGCCCCTTTGCCATGCAGCCCTGCTGAAGAACCAGCCCACTATGGACTGAAACCTTTATAAACTTTAAACCAAAATAAACCCCTCCTCTTTCAACTTGTGGATGTCAGGTATTGCACCCCACCAGTGAGAAAGTAACTAAGACAATAGCTAAGGCTCCTAAGAGTATTGTTATCAAAACAAATTGCAAGTTACATATTAGCATTAGAAAATTCTAACTGATATTGAATTATAAATATTTTATATGGAAACTACAATTCTATACACAATTTTAATAAAATGGTCTAGAACATTGCTCTGGTCTTTAAAGGATGGGATAATCTTTTTCAAAGAATTTTTAAATTCACTTCTTCAAAGGCATCCCTGGCCTGAGTGTACACCAGTTGCTTTGGGTCGGGAGTATGGTTCAGTGGTAGAGTGTCTTCACTCCCGGCTCTGCCAAAGAGGGAAAGGAATGCCCCTGCCCATCAGACAGCACACTGCATGATGCATCCCAGTGCAAGACACCTGACCTTGATGGCAGGCAGTTTGAACTAATGTGAGAGAAAGTCTCAATATAAACCGATGAAGTCTCAATATAAAACAGAGTTCTTTTATTCTAGTTCTGTCTAAAATGTACATAGTAGCTCAAATTCTTCCCCTGCCCTAGTTGAAAACTCAATCATAATTTTTTCATGACACTTACACAATAAAAATGTGTACATTTTCTTTACATTGCACAATCAGATTTCAACCTGACACCTAGAAAGTTAGTCCCATCATGACAAAGGATGCCAATAGCACACTATATTCTTGTCTGTCTGTCTCTGTCTGTCTGTGTGTCTCTCTCTTGTGCTCTGTCTCTTATTTTAAGAGAATTTTAAAAACAATACAGAATTTCAAAGCAAGATGATAGGAAATTGACAGTGGTTATCATATTGCATATTGCTATCTTCAAAGTAGTTGCTCAGATTACCAGATATATGCATGCAAAACTGATCAAACAATATAAACACTAATTGAAACAATGTCCTCTTCCCTTAGCCCACAGCAAAGCCCACCACCTGGTAAGGGGGTCAGCAGCAGCTTTCTCTGAAGGTCCCCTGCTATATCATTTAGTAGGTACTCACCCTGAGCCTTCTGGGTGGCATTTAAGGTGGGAAGTAGGTAGCGATGATTAGAGAGGGAAAAGGGTTTGGAGATCAAGAATGTTCTTAGCTGGCATTCTCAAAAGTGAAACTTCCGTTCTAGGAATCTGCAGTATATTAAGGCAAAGAATTTTTAAAAGTTGGAGGGGGAGATTTAAAAAAAGAAAAGCTTCTTTAGAGTGCTTTGGGGAGATTTCAAAAGACATCCCTATTACTGAGATCCTTTGACTCTCACAAATATTTTTCCAATCTGACTGTTTTTTCTCTTTTTAAGTTCTGAGCAACTTAAGGGTCCACCTAGTTAGCACTTGATATTAAACATTATTTCACAATAGCCAAACTTGAAGAGCACTCTGTCAGTAGGGAGAATATAGACTGGCCTACTCATTAAACTTATATTTGGATTCTGGCCTTTTATTTCCTGACTACTGCCCTTGGATTAATTCTGAGCTTCAGCCTCCACCCCTATAAATTACTTTAATATTTTAATGAGAATCTGTAATCATGGCATACAGAAGGGCATTAATAGCTGAGAGAGCTATTACAAAGAATGAGGAAGGACTGTGAACTGAGTAACTGCTGCTGCATAACAAACTACTTGGAAACTTAGCACCTAAGAATAATTTTTCAAGCCTTGCATGGTTCTAGAGGCTCACCTGGGTGGCTCTCCTATGTCACTGGTGCAAGCCTACAGGCATGACACAGCAGATTAGCCATAATTGCTGAAAGCCCTAAAGGGTAAACCATCCCTGCATGTGGTTACAAGCAAAAGCTCAGTTTCCATGGTCTGAAGGCTTGCCCAGGCTAGACATCCACACCTCCTGGCAGGGGATGCTGGCTCTCGGCTGAGTGTCCACTGGGTAGTCAGTAGAGCACCTACACAGACCCTAGCTGGGCTGACATTCCAGCAACACAGAGGCCAAGCTTCCACCTGCAGCATGTGAGACTGCAAACATCCTAAAGGCAGAGCTGGTAAGGCTGCACAGACTGCTTTCTACCCCCAAGAAAGCAGCACCTTTGCTGCCACATTCTGTTGGTCAAGAATCAAGGTCTGCCAGAACCAAACAGGAGGATCCTTAGACTCTACTCCTTCACATGAAACCCACAATGCCTATGCCACAAGAGGAGAACTTTCTTGTAGAATATCTACCACCAGTGAGAGAGACAGAAAAGTGCAAAGTCAAAGAAGGGAGGAGGGTAGTACTCCAGCAGCTCCTACAATGCAATGTGTAAAATCATTATCTTTTCTTCTTTTGATTTATAATGTTTATATGAAGTAAATAAAATATTCTAATACTCTAGTATGGCACCTGCCAAAATTTCACTAACATGCATGATGCCCAAGATTGACCTGTCTTCTGCTGCAGAAATGATAGCGTAAGAATTAGTGATAGGAGCCTCTACTACCATTTTTCATTACATTAGTCAAGGAAATGTTTGCCTTTTACAAGTAATTAGATGTGTAACCTAAAACACTCGGAGGCTTCTGACAAAGGGTGGCCTGTTATGCCTGGAAGTGAGAATGACCTCAAGTTTCCTATGGAGGATTTGTGCACTGGTGTAGACTTCAAAACAGAAAAATGCTAGACAAGCTAGAGTGGTTTCTAAATGCTAATTATCAAACCAAGGTATCTGTTGATTTAATTCCATTGTTTTGGGGAATGGCTGACAGAATCTAAGATTACAGAGGCACTCAATAATCTATTTTTTTATACTGACAATGACAGTCATCTCCACACACCCTGACATGTCTGCGGTAGATAGCAGACAGCTGCAAATTATTTGACCCTGGGTGAGTTCTATGTTCCTCCCCTTAAATCCGAGAAGACTCTGTGACTAATTGACCAATAGAACATGCTGCAAGAGATGTTGAACCAGATTCAGACTCAGGCTTAAGAGGCTGGCAGCTTCTACTTGCTGCCTTTCAGAGTACGTGTTTTTGGAAACTAGCTCCCACACTGCTGAAGAAGCTCAAACAACCAATGAGGAGACCCAGAGGGAGAGGAACCATGAACTCTGGTCAACAGTCCATTGAAACTCCTGGCCAATTTGCCAGCCACAGAGAGTCACCTTACAAATTGGTGCTACGTTTCCAGTTAGGCTACCTCAGAAGACTCCACATGAAATGAAGATAAGCCCCATCCAGGCTGAAGATTTGTGAGCAAATTAACTATTGGTTTGAGAATCCACCATCAGGTTGTGTGACAAATGATTCACCAGAACTCTGCCATAACTTGGTGCTCATCCACATCACATAGGAGGGAAAACACCCACCACATGACAACCTTCACCTATGAAAGCTTGCCTTCTCCACATGTCAGGAAGCAGTGTCCCAGAGTTATCATGGATGAACCTCAACCCTCCCTCACCATTTTGCCTGGATTCTCTCTGTAACTAACAATTTATATTAGTCAGATCAATAGTCTGATCACAAGAAAATGAAAAACAGCAAAACATTCTGAAATTTCCATAATACCAATTAGCTTGCTTACAGTAAGCATTAAAATAAGATGCAAAAAAAAAATCTAGAAAAAATATAGCAAGATTTCTCCCTGCTTCATAGTTAATATTTCATAGATATGGTCTATACCAATGATGGCGGGGTGTTTAGAGGTAAATGCCCAAATTGTAGCCCAAACCCCACTTATTTATTTATCACAAAGTACCAACACTACAATTAAACTGGAATGCTGAGGTTTTTATTTAGAAAAAAACAGCATATTTGACATCTTTTCTCTTAAAAGAAAAAAAAAATAACATGTTTCATAATTTGTTTTTTTTAGATCTTTTATTTATTTGGTACTGGATCTCACTACACAGCTCAGACCTATAGTGATCCTCCAACCTCAGCCCTCCCTAGCTCTGTGATTACAGGCATGTGCCACAATGCCCAGTTTGAGTGGCTGGCATGATATGCGGTACTGAGGATCAAACCAGGGTCCTTGCACTTGCCAGCCAGGCGCTTAGACCGCTGAGCTGTCTCCTCAGCCTCAACAACAAAGCTCTGATGGTCTCAGTTCAGATAATTTCTAAAAAGTCTATTAAATAAGTCACAGGTTGAAAGAGAGCCAGCTGAGGAAAAAATAGTATCAGTGAGAGTGAAAACACACAGTATAAGACATGCAACAAACCATCGATTCCTTCCTCAGGGAAGCCAAAGAGCACAGAACTGGTGATATGAGTCTATAGCAGCCATGCCAGAGAGGAAACGTGTTAGGCACCGAGTGAATACCTGGCTGCCCTCCATCGTCCATGGCTGGCACGGGACGATGAGAACTCTTGTCAGGCCCTTTCTGGTTTAGTCTGGTTTTCAGACTGGCAACAGATGCCTTCCGTAATCTTGGTTTTAACATGCTATACAAGAAGACCTGAATGTACAACCTGCCTATGTGTCTGGAGGTTTTCCCCTCAGTTTGATGCATTGCCTTTTGATGAACATTTAGCTCAGCAAATTTTATTTCTGTACACTAAGGAATTTTATAGCTCTAAAAGAGCTTTTAAATCCTCTGGCAGTGATTCATTCATCTTAGTAAAACAATAGCTGGCAGATACACACAGTCTACAGGAAATCGGGGTAACAACTTAGGTCATTTTTTTAGGGGAGCTACTCAGCAAACTTTGATTTGTCCTCTGCTAAACACAGATTTGTTTTCTTAAATGAAAGTACATGATTTCTCTGTAGTCCAAATTCTAAAAATCAATAAACAAATCATCGAATAAAATCTAGTCTATAACAGCTTTCCCAAT
Organism: Ctenomys sociabilis; assembly: GCA_004027165.1. Taxonomy (NCBI): domain Eukaryota; kingdom Metazoa; phylum Chordata; class Mammalia; order Rodentia; family Ctenomyidae; genus Ctenomys; species Ctenomys sociabilis. The sequence goes on from PVKA01001191.1 coordinate 72,028, forward strand.
TCACATCCAGGCCAGCAGCTCACAACACCGTTTTCCGCCCTAACATTTCTCTAAAACTTACCCTAGGGCACATTAAATCCAAGGAAAATAATATGGTTTATTTGGGGTCAGCCATCAACACCTCCACTGGAAATTTTCTTACCCCCTATGATTTTGATATATGGCCTTCAGTAAGATATGAGGAGGCAGGAAATGTCCTTTAAGCAGCTAATAAGATTATGTTCGATTCTTTGGCCTAGAGATCAAGAGGAAAAGATAGTCAAGTCAGATCTAAATTGCCCACCACCCAGAGGCAGATCTGCTGCTGCTTCCTTGTTATCCAAGTCTGCGTGTGACATCAGGACTGTGAGAGACAGAGCTATGAAATTCTACATGGATTGAAGAGACATCTTTCCTGTTTACCACTGCATCCAGTGACCTAGAACACCGCTGGCAGGCAGTATGCACTTAGTACAGGTCAGTTAGATGGGTATGGCAAGTGGCTTTTTCAAAACTCTTTCTCCTTGTAAAATGAAACAAAGATGTTATTACTACTCTGACCTATTATTTCTAGAAAGAGCGTTTAACATATTATACAGTGGGCTCCTGAAAGCCACTGCGACATTCGCGTTCCTACTAACCTGAAAAAAAGTTAAGAATTTGTTTCCCTAGGTAGCAGCTTACTGATTACCCAACCCAAAACTCCCCACACATATCAGGCCTGTCTGCCCCCAAATCTCTCAACCTTCTTTCCAAACTTTATTGATCTTTGTAGCAATTATCAAGAATATTCTATACAATGACATGGTTGTCTGTCTACTCCTAATAGAGTTTAACTGAATGATGTCAAGAATGTTTCTAGTAGGGCAATTGCTGGCATAGAAAAGATGTTCAATCATTTATTAAAAGGACAGATGGATGGACAGATGGAGAGATAGATGAAGGGATTGGTCAATATCCAAAGATAATGGAAAAGATAAAACTCAGTAGACTGGCATAAGTAGAAGGAAGGTAATGGCTTAGAAAATTAAATATAGTACATAGGTATTATGGGTTGGATTGTCTCACAAACAATAAATTTCAAGTTTTAATCCCTAGCACATAGGAACATAACCTTATTTGGAAACTACATAATCAAGTGAAGATGAGGTCATGCAGGATTTGTGTGGGCCCGCATCCAATAGTATGTTGTCTTTACGAGAACAGAAAGCACACAGAGAAGGACATGGCCCTGTGCAGCCAGAGGCAGAGACTGGAGTTAAACTCCCAAGCCAAGGTGCTCCTAGAGTCACCGTAAACTGGAAGAGGCACAGAAGGATTCTCCCTCAGGAGCAACAGAGAGAGCATAGTCTGAACAAATCTTTTTTTTTTTTTTTTTTTCAGTATCTGACCAAATCTTTTTTTTAAAGATCTTTATTTTTGACTTTCAATCTCTAGAATTACAAGAGAATAAATCTATTTATTTAAACCATGGTCTGGGGATTTTTGTTATAAGAGCCCTGAGAAGCTGATATGGTGTATGTTTTAAGGGGCATGTGTTAAGGGAAAGGTCTCAGAAAGCAGGATTCTAAAGGCAAATTTTGTCTGCCTAAAACACTTTCCACTATAGTGAACCAAAGCTGGTTATAAAGCAATAAGTAAGACAAAATTCTTAGGATAACTGGATATATCATTCTTTTAAAAAAAACTAGTGATTTTTCTTGGTTTGGTACTTTAATTCATTTTGCCTAATTTTTCTTCCAAATGTTTTCTAACATTGTACCTCCTTTCAGGTTGTTAACTTCTTAAGCAAAAGAGCTATGCCAGGGCGTAGCACAGAGATAAAGCCCTTGCGTCAAGGGCCTGCAGCCCCAACATCCATCAGCAGCAGAGGAGAAGGTGAGCAGTACATGGGGAATGCTATGTCAGTCTCTAGCTACTACCAGTCCCCTTATGCGGTGGTGAAGACATAGTCATCATAAGATGAAGAAGAAAAGAATCAAGGCCATAATAAAAACTAATGAACTAGGTTTCTAGGCCCATGGAGCTGATGAGGTTCTAAAGCTACTGTGAAAATGTTTGGAAAAATTAATTTTAATTCACTAAACCAATTGAATCTCACAGCTTCAAAACACTGCTAAAGGGGTGGGAATGTGCAAATTATAGTTTAGGTTTTCACTCACTCCCCTACTAGGGAACAAGTAGACTAACCATATTTTATTTTCCCCTTTTTCCAGGTTCACACAAAATCTGAGTACCTGATAGAAATTCTGCCAAGAGCACAAGCCCTGTCATGACAGGAGAATATTAGAGATTAAGTTAGAGACCATGATTGATGCTGTGGCCCTGATATGGCTAAAGGATGGAGAACAAGAGGTAGGAGGCTGCTAAAGTGACATCAAAGTTTTGGCAAATTGAGCACTCACACATATGTGGCTTGTTTTATGGGCTGTGCAGAATTTAGATAAGACAATGTCTCATAAAAATGAAAGTCTAAGGAGTAACAATAAATTACAATCCAAGAGTCTTGGGGTATCAAAAGGGGAAACCAAGGAATATTTTTATGCAAGTTTCACTTTTCCTCTGGACATTCCCTTAGTCATTTGGACTGCTATAACACAATACCACAGACTGACTATCATACAAACAGCAAAAGTTTATTTCCTGCAGTTCTGGAGACAACAGCAAGTCCTGCGTCAGGTGAGGGCCACTGCCCAATTAACCCACAGTGCTTTCTCTCTGTGTACTCAGATGAAAAGGTGAGTAAGCTGCCACGGGCCTGATCTGCTTGAGCACCAGCCTCCGTCCAGAGGGCTCTGCCTAAGTGCCCTAATCATCTTGCAAGTTCCCACCTCCCAGTGCATCAACGTGATCAGGCTTTGAAGTGTGAAGTCTAGGAGTGACATCAATGTGCAGACCATGACAGAAGTTAGGTTTTTAAAGGGAGTGTCCCACTAAGAGCTCAGAAAGACCTCCCCATCATTCTAAAACCCCACTAATATTAGATCTATTCCATATTTCTCTTCAGTTATATTTGTCTTTTGGCAAATAAAAGTGATACATGTATAATATTTACCCTTTTATTGTAATGTTACTGTGGTTTAGGGGCTTTGTCATTGCTACGTGGGAGGATAGCTTATTCTTTTTTATGATAAAATTTAACATCTTAATTTTTAATTCTATAAAAGCAAATATTTTATTCTTGTATGTTAATTTTTCCAATTTCAAAAGCATGAGACTCCTACAGTGTGGTTATGGTATAATTCCTGTAACTGAGATACTCATTGAAAAAGTATACTAGATGGAAAGAGTATAAAAAAAAAAGAATTCAACAATACAAATAACAAAGATCATATACAGATGAACATCATACTCATAAAAATTTTAAGTTTATCTCCAGTGAAGAACTAGAAATTCTTTCTTTTGGTAACCACCACTTCAGTTCTGATTACCATTTTCTAAATATTGTTAGGGGTTAGGGAGATAGCTCAGCAGTCTCAGCACCTGCCTGGCAAGCGCAAGGACCCAGGTTCGAGTCCCAGTACTGTGAGCCAAGCTGGATCTGAAACCAGGCATGGGTACACACCCATAAAATCAGTGCTGGAGAGGCTGAGACAGGAGGATCACTAAGAGTCTGAGCTATGTAGTAAGTCCCTATACTAAATAAATGAATAAATTATTTTTAAATAGAAGGTTAATTTAGTAATGTACTAAGGAAGCCAAAGTTAGACTCATAAAAGAAAATTAGTTTTAGTTGAAAGATAACAATGAAAAAGAAATTATGAAATGCTCTTGAGAAAAACCAGTTTTTATTTAAGTGGAATAAATGAGATAAACTAGATGTTAAGAAGGACATTGAACTTATATTTATGGTCAAATGATTTTGAACAAGGGCATTGAGACCACTGGGGAAACAATCTTTCTAGCAAATGGTGCTGGTATCACTAAATATCTTCAAGTGAAAAAAAAAATTGAATCCTTACTTTACATCATACACAAGAATTTAAAATTGCTCATACATGTACATATGAAGGCTAAAACTTTAAAACTCTGAGTAAAAGGTAGGAGCAAATCTTCAAGACTTGAGATTAGGGTTTTTTTTAATCTTTTATTTACTTGGTGCAGGGTCTCACTACACAGCTCAGACTCGGTGATCCTCCTGTATCAGCTTCCCTAGTGCTAGGACTGCACGTGTGTACCACCATACCTGGTTTCGATACCCAGATCAGCACACCTGGGGTTCCATGGCTGGTGTAGCACGTAGTACTGGGGACTGAACTAGGGTCCTTGTGCTTGCCAAGTAGGTGCTTAGATAGATCACTGAGCTATCTCCCCAGCCCCATAGGTATTCTTTTAAAGATATGATACCAAAAGCACAGATAACAACTGAAAAAATACATAAGTTATATACAAAGAACTGAACGCTAAAAGGAACACTTGACAATAAAAAGACAAGCTAACTTTAAAAGGCCGAGGATTTGAATGGGCACATTTCCAAACAAGTTACACAAGTCATCCAAGAAGTATATGAAAAGATGCTCACCACTGAACACATTTTCCTCTCATAAGCTGCAAAACCACTACCATTTGGAGCTCTCTCTTGCACCGAGGAACAGCCTTCCTTGATAGACACTGGCCCCAGCATTCTTTTCACAAAAATTCTAAAAGAGTGGCTTGACAGGTACAAAATTTGTGAGTCATTTGTAGGAATATGGATACACCTTGAGACAGTAACACTCAGTGAAATAAATCAGACACACCGCTTAAATATCGCCTGGTTTCTCTTATACCAGAAAACCAAAGTATAAATAACTTAAAGAACAAAATAAAAGATAGATAATAGGAAACAGGAACGTAGATCCTTTGCAAATGGGGAGCAGACCAAGGAGTGGGGGATAGGAGGGGAAGGGCATGTAAAAATTAAGATGTGTCACACACATATCCCAAATGCCTACTATGAATATAATCACTGTTCCATCAAACATGCACTAAAATTTTATTTTCATTTAAAAATATTGTAAAAGGCTTGAATTTGAGACAGTTGTGATAATCAGTCCTTTGCAAAGATATTTAGGCTTATACTTTCTTCGTATATTTTAAGATTGGTTTATTCCATTGGCTATCTATTAATATAAAAATTATTTGAAATGCAAAGAGTGTTTGAAAGATACAATAGGGCTGGTCAAATCTGTTCAATTAGGCAGATTAAGGCACCTGCAAGCAGGCTCAGGGGCCGGGGCTTCAATCCCCTGCTGTGCTGGCCCCTTCCCCAGGGTGCGCTGAGAGGGCAATTGAGACTGGGCGTGGTGGTGTGCACTTTAATCCCAGTTCTTGGTAGGCTGTAAACAGGTAGATCATTATGAGTCTGATCTAACAGTAATACCCTGAACACCCCGTAGAACCTCTCCTAAAATACAAAAAAAAAAAAAAAAGATACAGTAAATGTCTACAGTTTTTTAAAACTTATTACAGTAAAAGTCATGTTGTCAAAACAATGGGAAAACAGTGCAAAGCAATTGTACTCTAAGGGGGATTAATAGCAATTGGTTACCTTCTACTGTACTCATACCTCAAACACTAGCAGTACTTTATGGCCACTTCTCACTCAAGTGATCAAGTGTTTATGGTAATTTTTGTCAAATAAAAACATTATGATTCACTCTCGTCTACTTTATTCACTAGACCCATGTGACCTTTGACTCTTCCTCAAATTCTAAATAACCATGAAAGGTAGAAGTTTTCAACCAATTCAAGACATTAAAACAATCACAACAGCACCATGAAAGACGCTCATGTGTCTACATCTCCACAAGCAAGAAGCTGGGAGGCGGGTTTGTGTTTGGCCGGTTTGGCTCCTGAGCCCACAATCTCGAGCACTACTCTGCGTTCACATCTTCTGTGGGGAAGGTGTGTGCTCTCCTCTGAGCTAACACACACACAGATACAACTGCCAGCCCCAAGTCATACAAAGAACCATTTTTCAGTGTCCAGTGATACAGCAAGTAGACACTCATCTTTTTTTTTTCATAATTTTATTAAAAAACAAGTACCAATGAGACAGTTTCAAATCAAATTAGTAGGACAGTTTCAATAAATAATACATTGCGTATTATTTTCTTACTAGTTATTTGTTGTACAAGATGCAGACATGATATTCTATTTATAAACACTATTAGAACAGATCCCTCTGTTCATTGAATTAAGAGAATGTAGCTATATATCTATCTTAACTATTTTGAATCTACAGATACAAAATAGTCATTCAATTGTATCCCCTTTATTTGTTTAGTTTTGTCATTTAAATATTATAGGTGTATGAATTCAGCAAAATTTTCCAAAACAGTCCAGAAGTCCATAATAGTATTGTGTTTTCCATATATCTGGCAATGTCAGAAGTAGTTGACTTGAGTAGTCTTTTACAGCTCAGCATAATAATATGGCTTTATTTCTTATACTTTGTTTTTATACTTTCATGCTGGATGGTTAAGACCAAGATAAAGTAAGACCTATCTAACAAGAATTGTAGCTTTTGTATCTAACTGAGGTCTATCAAATCCCCTCAGGATTTATCTTAAGACCCTGAACCGCAGTTTGAGATCCTTAGTCTGTGTCAGCCATCTAGATAAGTCATGGCCCTTGCTTGACCAATTTGCTTTCTATAAAAACCTGAGAGAATATTTTCTCTCCATGTGACTCTCCTTAGGCACACTCTACATCATTGATCACTTTCCTTTTTACTCCATAATCTCCTTGATCAGAAAATTTGGGACACAACTGAGTTACAGGATGTTACAGTACAGGTTCTCATATGTACTAAGTCTTCTTTGACATTGAAAAGTTAGGGCCAAAATGTTGGCTATCTTTGTGAACCTCCTTTTTCTCTAATTTTTGTTCTGCAAACTTAGGTTAACACTCCAGAAGAGAAGCTTATTGTTATTACCATACAACCTAGGCCGTAAGCTTAACCTCACTATCTGTCTAAATATCAAACATCTTAGGCTAACATGGAACAGGTATTTTTCATCAATTATTCATATGTTAAACTTTAAGTCCCTACAAAATATAACATAAAAAAATTAAAAAGTTAAAATATATTTTAAAAATAGGAATAAACAATTATATATGCTTACACATAACTTTAGAAATCTAACCATATACAGCATTGTAGCAGGACAGTCCCACAACACTCCTTTTCCTGTCTCTTGCCTTCATTCATCACCACCCTCCTTTTTGAAAAAAAAAATCTACCTGAGAGACAGCAAAGCAGCAACTGGCATGTCATGACAAGCAGCACGTATTCAGAAGATCAGAATGACAGGCATTCCAAGCATGAACCTACCATTTCAAAGTGCCATCTTCAGTACAGTTGCTTAGTTCACAGGCATCAGCATATATAGTCAGTCAGGGTGAGAATCCTTCCAAATTAACTGCTAAATTCGAAAATCTTCTGAAGATTCTTAGGATCATTGCCTTATCCATCTTGTACACATAACTGTTTTTCTTTGCCTCTGTCATGTTTCTTAACTCTTCTTGCTCTCTCTTCATTGTCTAGTCTTCAAGTTCTTGCTTGCCTTTTATGTTATACCTTTCTATTTGTAATTCTTCTTTTAAGTTCTTATATGTGTGCAGACACTCATCTTTAAATATACCTAATCTGATTGTTGAGGTTGGAAGATAGAAGTTGGAGGCTCTATGCTACTTTGTAGATTACGAGGCATGAATTATTATTGTACTATTAGTAGAAAGTGAGATTAAATACCAAAATTCTTCAGAATCAATAGCTCCTTTTTTTTTTTTTTCTTTTCACTTTTGTACTAAACTTACTTTCCATGCAGCTTACCAATGGAAGTCCTATGAAGATGCTAAACTCTACCCAAACTCAAAACAATCCAACCTCTGTTTAGATTATGCCTCTCCCCCCTCCAATTTTGATATAACAACCACATGCATTCATACATACATACATACATATGTGCATACATAGATTTGAGCTCATTATTCTCCTTTACAATCTTCACTGCCAAACTAGGTTCCTAATTAGAACATGTCCAGCAACACTCTAGATGGCTCACAAGACTCCTTGTAATGTGTGATTTGGTGGATGCCAGTGATATTGGCCTGGCTGTAGGTTGCTTCTGTTGTTAAAGAATTCTTGTTTAAGAATTTCTTTTGGGGGAGCAGGAGAGATGAATTAGTAGAATAAGCACTTCCATGGCAAGAGCAAGGGTCTACGTTTAATCCCTGGTTCCACAAAAAAAAAATTATTTTTTTTGTACCCGGGATTGATCTCAGGACCTTGAGCTTGCCAGGCAAATGCTTGAGCCACAGAGCTATCTACTGGGCTCTTTGGACTGATTCTGAATAGTCAGTCCTGCATGTTGAGGAATTACTCAAGAGCACATTAGTTTAAATCTATATTAATGAGTTAGCAAAATATTCCTGGCAAACTTGTCTATGATTCTCACTTGGGAATTCTGAAACTATAAAAGCAAGTAAGATGGTCTGGAAGGATTTATTTACAGAATTACTAGATCACAATAAAAGAGAAGGATCTGTTCCGAGTGTCTATAAATCTGTTGTTTTACAGGTGATAAAATTGAAGCCACAGAAGGCTTTTACGCAAGACTAGATTTTTTGGCCCTTTTATATCTACTCAAGTGTACTTTCCCCTAATTCATACTGGCTTTCACTTCTTGAGAACCTGTATTTTGAAGCAGTTACCACCAATGGCCACACAGACAATTCAGGTGCTTCAAGGCACAAAGATGGGGAACAAGTAATCTCAATCTTACGTCGCTCTGTGACCCACTTCCACCTCCACTCTTTGTCGCCATCCTAAACACCACCACTCTCTGCCATCAGCCCCAAAAGAACCATTAAGCAGGGAATGGATTTTCTGTTACCCTTTTACCTCCTCTGTGCTATGCATGCTTCTTTTCATTCATTTCTGATGTTTTCTATAAGCTTCAGGAAACCATACATCCTAAGACAACCAGCTTTCTATGACTTTGCTTTGTTTACTCAAGCCTCAGGGGAAAAGCTAATACTTCCCCGATGTCCAAGCTCTAGCTATAATTTTGGTTTCTCTCTGAGATCACCTTCTATAGGATAATGTGAAATTACAAAATGCCAACTGGGTTTCAAATCAATCATCTTCTTTGGCACTCTGCTAAATAAAAGAGTTGTGTTCAATATATTTATGTATGTACTGTTTCTATGCTATTGTAATCTCCCAAAAAATAAGTCATGTCAATTTATACCTATATACAATGCATGATGGTAAATCTTTATATATTATTTATTTTCTAATTAGATAACAAGATGTGGCTAGTGCAATTCAGAATGCGAATGTTAATTTGATTGAATGAAATTTACTGGATTAAGCTAATTTTAAATAGTCAAAAGAGGTCAGTGACTATAGCAATACAGTTCTACACATTCCTCTGCAGAAATACCCATACAGGGGCCAGGGAGATGGCTCAGTGGAATAAGCGCTTCCCTGGCAAGCACGAGGGCCTGAGTTCAATCCCCAGTTCTGCAAATAAATAAATAAACAAATAAATAAAATGCAATACTCATGCAAACAGTTTTACATAGTAAAATCAAAGTATGCATACTTCTTTGTAATTTGTTCATTCATTATGTGGATAAAAGTTCTGTTTATGCAGATTTTATTATACAAGTGTATCACAATTTAATTACACGGGTTTCCTGTCATTAAACAATGTTGCAATAAATATCTTTGTATATATATTTAATCATAAAAATAATAATAATGAGCAGGATAGAAGGTACCACACATCACAGTATTACTTCTAATCTAATAAAGGCAAGAAGCCCAATCATAGTCATCAGTTGTTCTGAATTCTCAATCAATTGAGTCTTTGTATATTCTATAAGGGAAAATGTAGCAAAAAAAGCAAACTCTGAGAAAATCTGTTTTCTGGAAGACATTTAGTATGATGTCAGCCATCTGAACTGTGGTTCTTTTATTGGTGCATTACATTTTATTTTAAAGATTAACTGATTTTGCTCTTCAGTGAACCCTTATTTCTTGAACCTGAAGATTTCTTGAGATTAAGCAGACATCCAGCTCACTTTAGGTACTTGTGGTTTATCTCAGTCGGTGAGATATTCAGAAATAACTCTATATAGCAGTATTTTATGAACAAAAGCAATTCAGACTAGACACAAAGACTGTCCAAAAGGTTCTACACCAGATACACTGTGGTTTCTCCCATGGAATGCAGAGAATTTTAATGATATTTCTACATAAAGATTTGAAGACTGGATTAATTTTACCATAGATCAAGTGCAGCAATGATATCTGTAGTATTATATGCATAAGTATTAATACACTAAGTAGATTTTTTTATAAGTATATAGAAATGTGTTTCACTATTAAGATCAAACCAAAACTCACAGGTAAAACAGCAGTACAATCATAAAATAAAGAGATTCAAATGTACTTACTGAAATCTAAATTCTGGAAACTAAATTTGAATTCCATTAAAGGGGAGATAGAGGAATAATTTTCTTTCTTATTAGTAACAAAACATAGTATGATTTAGTCACCATAATATTGTTATTTCAGTATTTTCAGTGTCCTACTATTTATGAAGTTCCTGCATTTATAATTCCTCTGTAAAGAGTATTAGTGGACAAAATCTTACTGGCATGTGAAGATAGTTTTCCAGAGAGTTTTATGGCTGAAGTGTGGAGCCCAGATTGAATAATATACTAACTAAATGTGAAGGCCAGTCTTTGGAGCCAAAAATTTGCAAGGAAATTTCCCAACCCAGCACAAGGCCTTATGCATATCAAATACCAAGTAATTTAACATGGATAACTGATAAAATTTTATAGTAAAAACAAATTTAGCCTGTATTGCCCTTTGGGCAACAAATTTCCACTGACCTGTGAGGCAGTTCTGAAGGCTTTAAAACTTGTATAATTGCTATTAAATTACAGCAGAATGAAAATTCATACAGATTTCTCAAATGAATTCTTCAAAGCATCAACTGAGCTTTTAAAAATCTATCCCTGTAGGAATCCCACCAAGTCACTAAATGTGTTTGAAGCAGTCATGGATGTGAGCCCAGTTCATTTGCAAGAGTTCACAGCAGGCTTTTGCTAATGCCGAGGTACACTATGAAAGAGGTTCATTTTTAATATTCAAAACATAAACAGGGGTTAGAAGGTGATCCAGATACAGATACAAAATAACCTTAAACATCACCATTATGTTAAATACTACTGGGTTTAAGCAGCAGATTGTGTGCCAGGCCGCTGAAGGACCCAATTCACACCTTCCTGGTAAAGGACTGCATGTTATTATTGCTGGAAAAAATGCAGCTCTCACCTTCTCTTCCCCATCAACTCACACAGGGCTGGGCTCTGGACCCCATCCCAGTACATATATACTTCCTTTTCCAGTCCCTGCCTATAATCTTAATGTTCCTACATGTTTGTCTTCTTGAATGTTATACATCTGAAGGGCTTTGCAAGCCAAATAAAACTCCCCTGAACACACAGCCATGGGCTGATCCTGCTCTATTGTAACCCCTGAGCTGGGGGACCAAGGGGAACCATGGACAAAAACTCAGTGCAGTGTTACAGTAGAGGTAACACTGATAAAATGAAAAGCTGATAAAATGTTAAAATAAAATTAAACATTAAATTATGTTTTGATAATTATATTCACTGTCCTGACTTATAATTCAAGCATAGTCTCCCAATAGCATTCCTTCCCCTAATTCTAATGCTTCTTAACATTAGAATATTTTTAAAAAGCTAGTTTTCCAAGAAATTTGATCTAACAGCTCAACTCTGCAATCTTTTTTGCCCCTCACATTTATAAGAATTTATGTTTTCAATTGTTAATATTTAGATATTTAATCTTAACAATTTAATCATCATCACAGAAACTGTTTAATGTTTCCTTCATAAATTCCACCTCCCTCCACTTGAACGCCACATGCAGGACTTAGAATCCTTCTTTACACACCTAGTCAACTATTTCCTCAGTGACCTGAGAGAGTCTTAAGAGGTCATGTTGTCTTCACAGCTATAAACCAGACATATTCCCAGCGGAGGATGTCAGTCCCGGGCTCGAGATTAAGTAAATCTACATGGCTGAGTAGAAAAGCTGCATTGTTTTAAACAACTCCCTGGCTGAACAGATTGTCTACAAATCCAGTTCATTGTTTCAGCAACTCCATCTTACCTACCTTTGGAAAGCAACATGATTAGTTTCAATAATTTTAAAAACTCACGCAAAACAAATTGATTTCCTAACAATAACTGAGAGTGATTGCAGATATATGAAGGGGTCATATTTGAGGCTCCGTGGGATGAAAAAGCCGATCCCCTTGCCTACAGCTATACTATCACAAGAACACTGCCTTAAATAGAGCAACAATTAATTCCTGAAGGGGCAGTAGTTCACTGTATTTTCTAGAGGACTCTTTTTTAAGATGTATACATCTTAATACTAGAAAATATTTCCTTGTTGTTAACCTAAATCTCATGCTGCAATTTAATTTGAAGTTTTCTGGCATCCACAGGAAAAACAAAACATTTAAATATTCTATTGGGGATGTTTGCATTTTTCCAATCTATATCAGCTCTCACCCTACATAAATATTACTTTTCTAATTTATCTGTTGGAATTAAGAGTTCAAGCTTATTTTTCAAATTTCTCTTAGAAAGAAATTATCAGTCTAATTTTACCAATGAAGCAGCACTAAAAGCAGTTCCATGCCCTAAATACTGATGTTAGAACCTGAAGTTCCTAAAATAAAGAGTATGAGGAATTAGTTTAAGATGCTAACAGCTAGTGGCACCCAAAACCAAGTCAGAAAAGAACTCTAAAACAAAGGAAGTGGGAAAAACCATTCCCCTTTCTTTTCTTAACAGTGAGGCAATATGGCTTTATTGGGCTAGAGACGATTCCCTTCCTATATAACTGTAAGGTTTTCAGTAGAGTCAGAAGTCCTCATAACCAGTGTCCCATTGCTGTATTTAGTAGTTAGGTCTCATTAAGCAGCCTACTGCCTAACAAAATGTCTTGTATCTGGTAGAGCCTCAGCAAGGGTGTTAAATGAAGAAAGCCTCCATGTGTATTACTAAATCACATCTTTTTTTATGGTACCAGGGGTCAAACTCAGGATCTTGCTCATGCCAGGCAAGCACTAATTTCACTGAGCTATTCCCCCCAACCCCCAAATAACAGGTTTTATAACCAGGCAGAGCAGGGCCAGCCAAATAGCTCAGCAGATTAAAGTGCCTGCTTAGGCAGACACAGGGGCCAGGTTTTGATCTCTGGTGTGCCATGCCAGCCCCACCCCCGGGGCGCGCTGAGATGGCAATTGAGACTGGGCATGGTGGCATGCGCCTGTAATCCCAGATCTTGGAAGGCTGAACACAGGCAGATAACTACAAGTCTGATCTACATAGTAGACCCTGTAGACCTTGTCCTAAAAATATAAAAAATAAATAACCAACCAGGCAGAGCAAGTAAGCATAAGACAAGTATGACATATAAGACAAGTGTACTACACACACAGCTACAAATCATACCGGCATCTACTATCACCATATGAATGGAGACTCACTTTCCATCACTCTCAGGGGAAACCTCAGACCTTCCTTTTTTCTTGAACTATTGAGCAGGCTGAAGTGAATTTCACAAAGGCTTTTCTTATGAGTAAAAGCTTTCCCCAACATACAGACTCTTACCTGGAGACCGAATGCGTGAGGGCCACCATACCAAGACAGGTATGGTCCACTGAAGTTCTCACCATTGCTGTGGAATTCCTGACAGCTCCGTGGCAAGATAAGTCATCAGAGATGCTTTTCATCTCTTCATTAGTTTATGAAAAGTTTGTCTTGGGTACTTGCACTATTTTTGTAAACAAATTCTCTTTTCAAAGGACCAGCTGCATAACTAATGAAAGTCTTCATTGCCATATAAAGACATAGTAACTTACCCTATAAGCCTAAAGAAATAATCAGATTTGGATGTGAGCATGAACAAAACTGCTCAAGAGACATTTTAATATCTTATGGAAAATCCCAAAGGAGGATTCTGGTAACAACTGAATTCCTAAATATCTCAGCTTGAAAGGTCTTCTTGATTATCTCAGAGACATTTTGTTGTGGCTACAATTAGTTTCTTCTTTTTTGAAGACATTTTAGTTCTAAGGGGAAATACAGGGTAGGACTCCTGCACGGTTCTGGCCATATTTTTGTCAACCCTAACCTTGCCTTGCAACTGCTCCCACTGAAAGGTCCCTGATGTAATATACGTGGTTAATTTGTTAACACTGAATTCACCGCAGCAGCACACCACTTGAATTCATGGCAAATACAGTTCATCTAACACAGGCAATTTCCCCACAAGACACATAGCAGCCTTCTTGCACTTAGGAACTCTAGAAACACCATGGCTGGGGTCATTTTCACTAAAAGCATCAAACAATAGGCCTAACATTTCAAAAACAGGGGCATGGAGTAGACTTCAAAACAGACCCATGCTGGCCACGACTGTTGGAGCACCATGTAACGTTTTGCCGCTGTGCTCACACCTGGGAGTAGCTGTGAAAGTGCCGAAGTGTTGATCTGAGGTCACAAATACTAGTCCCGGTGTGGTGGGCCACAAACACAGAATCAGTGTGCAATAAAAATTGTACTTTCACTCCCACTGTGAAGTCCCTGTCATACACATGGGGCATACCAGTGGCATTTCCTAGAGCCCTCTTCCGTGACGTGATGCCGTAGTGCATTATTGTACCATAAATAGTGCAACTTATGTTGCTGCTAGTGAATTATATCTCTTCTACCTCATAACAATCATGAGTTGTCCTATTTCATGGAGAATTTCAAATTTAGCCTTTATCGGGACATGTCTGACATTACAAGTGTTTTATTGCTGAGGGATGCTATAAAATTCACTTATAAAATGTTAACAGTCACAAGAGAGCAGTTCAAATTGTCAAAGAGGGAAAGATGACAGTGTCAGGATGCCAATTCAAAGGTCCCATTTTAAAAGAACTTCATATTACAATATGGAAAAAAGGACAATTCAGATATCCCAAACCAGAAGTACAGAGAAGAAAAGGTGCTTTGTGAAATAGAGGCAGATTGCTATGACACAAAGCACAAACTCAAAAACATTGACAAAAAATTGAAGTTATCCAGTGAAATTGTTGATGGTCAAAAAATGGCCAGTTATAACTGTGACACACTAACAAGTATTATATATTGATTGTATTTCAGTACTCCAAATCTGCTGCACAATCATAGCCAAACCTCATGCTATGTGAAAAACTATTCCTACATTCTAGAATTCTATAATATAGAAGTCCTAAGATTTAGCTCTTAGTTCTGCATCATTTTACACATAAGATTTCAGTGACAACCAGCTCAGCCTATGCTAATCTCAAAATGTATCATATTCTTGTTTGTGGGATGTGATATTATATATCAAAGAGGGCAAAAAAATTCACAGAGAAATCCAGGAAAGACAACTGCAACGGGACAGTGGCTCCTTTTACATGACATGAGGTGTGCGGTCAGAGACACCATAAAAGAAGTCTATTTACATGAGCACTGTAACTCCACTTTTTATTCCAACTACTGTAAATTCTGCATTATCTGGAGTAGTGGGATTTTCTAGTCTCATTAGTGTTTATTGAGGAAGAGTTTCTTCACTGCAAAGATGGAAGAATGGAAACATATGGCCTTGTGATTCAGACAGACCTTATTTAAACCCCAGCTCTCCCAGTTATGAAATGTGTGACCTTAAGCAAGTTAGAAACTTTCTAAGCCTGACTCTCCTCATGCAGAGAACAGAAACCAAGTCCTTTAACAAATGGCTGAGTTAGGAGAACTAAGCAGGTCTAAGGATAAATAGTATCTGACATAGAACTTGGTTATATATAATTACTAAACACATGATCATTCTTTGTCACTGGGTAATGTCGAAGAATCCTGCAGTCATCATCTTAGTTTCTTGGGGTAGACCAGATGTCATCAAAAATCCAAATATGACTTTGTTGATTTCAGAGATATCCAGTTCTATATATGATCAATTAGCGAAGTAGAAAAGAAGAAAAATATTCCATCAAGGGCAAACACCAATATTTTATTAATAATGCTACACTATGAACAAGAGAATTCATAATCTATGCTGACAATTTTCTCTTACTCTTTGACACAGTGTATTCACAATTTATTAGACAGACTGATTGTCTAACATGCCATGGTAAGAAAAGAAGCAGGGGAGTTCGATGCTGTTGTTTTGGTCCCCACGAATTACAAGATGACTTTACAGACTGAATCAGAAAACACGGGTGCTAAGAAACACTCCTGTAAATTTTAGCTGACATTTTGATTCACTTTTTGAATATACAATCAATGAAACTTTGTCTTCCCCAGAAAGATCTTCAGACTGAATTATGCTAATAGTTGGATCATCAATTCAATGACTGATACAGCTCCCAGCAAAACTATCAAGAACCCCAGGCAATAATCATTTCCTAATCTGCATTCTCTTTCGAACACACACAAAGCTCATTCAATTGTTCCTCAGTTTTGTCCATAGAGTGCTTTTCTTCTGAGATGTACATAAGCAACCTCTGTGACAAATCCTGTAATTTGGTCTAGAAGAAACAATACATTATAAATCAGTGTCTCATTTTGCTATAATCGCCTCCTTAAAATAGCTGTAACCGGATCGATGTCTCAGATCCTGTTTTATTATACACACATTCTCAAAAGCATCAATGACAAAACGCTAACTGGCAAAGGCACAAGAGCAGCTGGTTCCACAGCTCCATGAAAAGAATGTTCTGAAAACAGTTCAAGAATGTTTGATGCTCTTCGCAAGGATTCTGTTCTAAAATTTCAAAGCCACATTAAAAAGTGATAATTGCTATCTGAGTGGAAAAGAGGAAGTCCAGAATATTGGAACTGGACCAGCATTGGCAACAACTATCTTCTGGGTACTTAAGAATTTTCTTTCCTTCCCTTCCTCCCAAATATGGTTTTCTCCTGCATATCATGGTTTCAAAGGACCTGGGGTTGTTTTGATTAATGTAAGGAACATCTCACCTTTCAATGCTACTACTCGTCTGTAGAGAGCATTCCAATTCACTTAGCAGGACAGAGCAATGTGCTGGCTAATTGAAATATAATCACTCTTATAATTAGCTATTCAATAAATGTGTTGCTTATACTTTTATTTTGAGGTTGCTAAATCCATGCTGTCTTCCTCTTGTTTTCTCCTCGAAAGCTAATTATGCTTGGGTTTCTCTCTCTAGTACCTTGACTTCCATATGTATTTACCAACACAAAACTGTCTCACCTCATGAACATCGGAAAACAGAGGTTGTTTCTCTTCTCTTGCTACTGGAAGAAATAATATTTCATTGTATGCTGCCTAAGGAAGCCCATCAAAAGGGTAACGACTGCATTGGAAGAACTGATTGAAAAACCTAGGTATGTTCAAAGTTGTGTGTGACCTTTAGTAAAGTGATTTCTATTCTTAAATTTATTCATCAAACAGGAGGTAGGTAATGATTATAATAATAGTGATCCACTTTTAATGATCCATCTGACATTACTGTGCAGTATAGGAAGCCCCATTATTCTTGCTGCAGTGTTCACAAGTTGGTAATTACAACTTTGCAGGGGCCAACGCACATAATGTGTCATATTTAAAACCATTTGATAGATGAAACTCTCTCTCTTTTCTAGTTACCAAGTAAATTCATGCCTCGCAGATCATTACTGTAGTTTCCAAGCAAAACTACCCACACTTAACACATGCCTCAACCTGAGAAACAGAAATGCAATAGAATGCTTCCCAGCTTCAAATATATATATATATATATATATATATATATATATATATATATATATATATATATAGCTTTTCTACCTCTTCACTCTCACAAGCTTCTTCTCAGTGGTCAAACAATTGCCCATGCAATTGTCTGAAACATCACATTGAGATCATATGGCATTGCAGAAAACATGTCGGGCAGAGGCACTGGACATGGGCAGAGTAATCGATTCCATGGTAGGCCTAAAGTAAGTATTCTTCCCACATAAAAATGCTTTCTTGTACAATACCATCAAAAATGAGGGCAAGAGCTAAAGAAAAGACTTCAGTAAGAAATTTCAATCATTGTGCTGGGTCTTTCTTCTCTGAAATATTTTTCTCCTTCAAGATTTTACCCGCCCCCTCGTCTAAGCAAGTATCTCAGAGCAATGTGGTTGACTCTCCAGCATCCTTTCTGTCATCAAATGTTTAAACTCAGTCAACTGTGGCAGTTTACCAATAATTAAAGTTGGTTTTAGGGAAGAGCAGTTCTCTGTCAGTGTGGCTTGCTCAACATTCTAGAACTAGAACCTTCTCTCTCCTTCCATTTCCTTGAAGAGAACCAGCAAATATGCCAAAGTGGCTATTGTTAGACATCTGAAACAAGAATAATTACAGAAACCTTGCTTCAAAATAAAGCCACCGAAAAAGCACTTCCAGGATGAACTGCAAAATAAAGACTTCCACAAATTTACCCTTCAAAAAGAGAATAAAAACACCAGCAAAAACATTGTCAAAATCAACTTTTCCAGAGTTCTGGAAGTTAACCAAAGGCCTGTAGCAATCTCAGGAGTGTTTATTTAAGGAAAACAATTCAATCTCTGTAACAGCAGCCTTTATGGAGTTGTAATATATCCTATTCCCATCTTCCTCTTCCAAGCCAAGACAGCCTCGAGTACCATGCGAAATCATGAGAACTAAGCAACCCCACAGCAATATGATGGGTCCAGTAGGTTTGGAGATAGCTGAAAGCCCCAGCCCCAGCCCCAGGGACTCATCACTATTTGACCTGTCTGGCAGCTCCTGGCAAAAGCTCTATTCTCAGGATTTGCCTTTTTTCACCTGACTCAGATCAGACAGTGAGGAAAGTCCTATACCAAAGATATCTACGAAAAACAGTCTTGGCTGCCTACTGCTGCTACACTGGTTGAAAGTGGGGGGGGGAAAGGAAAATAGAATTTGGTTAATGAGACATACACAGCTCCAACATTTCCTGTGGGTGCCAGGCTGTGTCTCTGCTAAGAAAAACCAGAGGAAGGCTGGCCTCACTCCTGGTGACCCTGAGGCCACATACAAGCAAGAAAAAAAGGCTAAGGCAAAGTTATACATTGTAGGCACATTACACACACACACACACAAACACACACACGCACGCACACATGGGAGTGCTCCATGATTCAAGGCATTTAAGGAAACCTGCTCAGTCATTAACTGACCACTAAACTAAATGAGCAAAAATACCAGTGCTAATATACAGAATTCATCCAGTGAAACCACAAAGCCAACAGCAAAGTAGAAGCAAAATCCCAGCTGCGGCACACTTTACATGACCAGGTCTAAGTGCAATCTCACATGACCCAGACTGTGCAGTCAGATGTGGATATAACATCCTCTATGACAAAGAGCTATTTCTCAACATCAGTTCTGGAACTTGCGCATATGCTAATTAGCTCTCAGCATATTCTCCATGGTGCTAGTTCTCCCACACTCCTGCATCCAGTGATGGGCACAAGGCAAAATATACTGAAGTCATTTAATTGGTAATATAGAAAGCCTTTATTTAATACATACCTGTCTAACGGCTATTTGGACTTGTGACTGATGTGCTCTGCTTGGGCTTAAACCCAGCCTTGGACTTATGACTCATCTTTTTTATATACAGTTCTATGAGTCTTGTTTATTGAGCCCCAAAGTCTTTTGGTGTGCAGTAACACTCATTTATATAGCACTAAAACAACACAGTACCATACTTTTATGTTGTTGTACATAATATTGCTTGTAAGTGTTATGCAAATAAATCAAAATCATCAAGTTGGAGCTTCTTTTGGTCCTCTTTCTTTGTTCTGAGTATTGTAACGTCCATAATATGTATAATTCCTCATTTACTGACCAGGTCATGTAACAACCTAGTTGCAAGGGCAGAACCTAATCATTAAACAAGGAATGTCTATACTGATTTTTTGTGCATTAAATTTGCTTTTGAATTCATTCTTTACAGAATTGTTCACACATACATCCTATTGTTTTATAAGCTACAGACTAAATAAATACATTCTTTTTAGCTCCAGTTATTAATGTGTAACTTTGTTGTTATTTAACCTCTATAAGACTTATTCAATTTCCTTAGGTGAAAAGTGGGGCTGGGGGTGTCTGTAATGCAAGGTTGTTGCAAGAATCAAGTAACATGTATAACGCACATTGAAGTGGTGAGTAAAATACAGTGTGTCAGACTCTCACGTGTGCAGTGGATCATTTTCACACTGAGAGCAACTTTAATCATGATGGCTGCTGATGAGTAGAAAATACAGTAGTTGGAACTCAAATCCCCACCCCAGCTCACTAAATGAACTGAAACCCACCTTTTCTACCCTAACCATAGACCTTCCATCCCAGCATGAAATTCTTCATTCTATTCCTAAATAACACATTCTATTACAAATAAATAAAATTCTATCATATTATAAAGTAACAATAGACCAAAAATCAATATACAAACACTTGAGATTTTTAAAAATAATTCAAGAGAAATTATTCATCTTACAAAGGGTTCCCTCACTTTCAGACCTTCATATAAATTAGAAGTTCCATTATGCACTTAAAATATCTTGTTTACAAAGCTCGACCTTACAATTTTTCAAGAGTACCTCTGCAAAGTAAAGCAAAATTACTTGTAAGAAACTAAGACTTCTTCTAAATAAGAGATGTTTTGAAATCTCTAGTTTGCCAAGAATCCAAGGCCACCAAATCTGGCAGACAGCATTAGTGCTAAATGAATGAGACCCAAAGCCCTCCCCCAGACACCTGTAACTTCTCCAACTCATTCTTAAAAACTCTCATAAAACTTTTAGGTACAAGTGGCCACAACCCTAAGCAATACTACAGGAAATGAATAAATCATGTTTTGTCTGTGAACTTGACATGAAATATAGTGTATTGCTAACTAGTGTTAATCTTGCAAAGGTCATCCTAATCCAAGAAAGGCATTTTCTCCTTTTAACTCTCCTGCAAATTCCTAACTTCTAGAAATGCCTTGTTATTTATTGTTCACAGCATTTTGAAATAATCTACTTCAGAAAACTTCAGAAAATGATTTTGATTAAATCATTCCTTACAATAATTTGTGTTCTTTATCTCTTATGAGAAGCTATGGGTGTTGAATATCATTCTTGTTATTATGTTTAGTTCTGGGCATGAATCAACATAGAAAATACTCAGACTGGAATGAGCTCTTTTTGCTACCGAGCCTACTAATTTTAATATGTAGAAGGAAAAACTTGGAACATTGTTAACTCATTTGAAATCACAAAGATTTATCACTCAAAATGAATGAAAAGCTTAAAAAATTTATAAGCACATAAAACTAAAATATGATAAAGGTAAATTTTTATTCAGTGGTATATCACCAGTTGGTCCACTGAGCATGCTAAAAAATTAAGAGAGTGATGTGGGCTGGCTAGGTATAACAGAGAGCATTTATGGTAGTCTTCATTTTCCTAAGAACACTAGATAGTAGCTCAGGAGCCTAGTGTCAGCCCTTGCTAGCACTCCTGCTGGCATGACCAGAAAGGAACTATAACAAACATTTCTAATGTGATCTACACATTGTTAAGAGGAAGTGATAAGATACTACTGCTCAACTGAATGGTGCAACTAGAGAAACAGAAGCTGAGGAAATTTATCCATGAGTGGAAATTAATAAAACATCTCATTCAAGAGGCATTTTGATATTTCTCTTGGGAGCCTGACATGTTTGGGGGAACACTTAGGTTTCACCCTGATAGAACTTTCCAGTTGCAACATTTACAAGAGTATAAGCCCTCAATGAGGGCAGTAAAAGGAGAAGTACAACAATAAGAACACACAAGAAGGGTTTTCCTGATGATTATTTGAAGCAAGACTGGTAAATTTCCCTTCCTAATAATACACAGAATATACACATTGGTAAATAAATTAGTTCATGACAATCCTTGAACCAACTATTTCGATCAATTATTCTTAAATCCAGTCTACTATTGCTAAAAGAATAGCAGAGGCTGCTTACATATTCAGGCACATACTCCTCACTAAACTCCAAAATTAACCATGCTTCAAAGGCCATCTCCAGGCCATGATCCCTGGCAGACTCACATCCAAGCCTCCTGTCCAGGTTGGCCTGAACGATTTCTCTGTTCCTCACTCAGGCCCTTTTAGAGCTATTTGTCTGCAGTAGGTTGGTATAGTGATGTCACAGTCATGAACAAACTTCATGGATAGAATGATCTAAGGCAATCCCCTATGCTACCAGTTCAGCTACTGATTTAACCCATCTGTACTTTAGTTTCATACAGTGTAAGATGGGAAGAATAACAACGGCACCTTCTGAGCCCACAGCAAGAATTAAATAAGGTAATGCATTTACCCTGTCTGCACAGTAGTCTGGCAGTTCATTAAGCTCAGTGAGTGATACTGTGCTCACCTGAACATTTTTATCCTATAGACAGTATAAATCCCTTCTGAAACAACACAGAATAAAGTTAGTTCCTTTAGAGTATTCTCTTGCTTTTCCCCAAGTCAGTTGTTCTTACTTGTTAATGTGAATAGAAATTAATTTTCCAGAACACTCACAGTGCTCCCCAACTCCATGGAATCATGGCTCACCCCTCAGTATTCATCCCATCAGCCTATTAATAGAAGAATAAAAAGACAATAGAAAGACCTTTCAGGGTCTCAAGGATTTTGGTTTGTGCTTGCTTTTAATTTTGATTTTTACCGATAAACTTTCCATGATCATATTCTACTATGTCCATCAGTGTTTAGTCTTTCCTGCTGCGTTACATGGGGCACCTTTTTAGCTTTGCCAATATTCTTTGCCTTCTCCCATAAATGTCCTCCCTTCTTTGCTAATGTCTTATACATGGTTTGTACTTGCTGAGGTGCCATGCCTCTTTACTTTCACCTTCTTTGTTCAATCCCAAAAAGAACAGACACCTTGTTTTAATAATCAAGGCCAATTGCAAAACTTTTATTAAGTCATAGGTACATGAAGGGGGTTGGCTCTGTTCTCTGGATGGTTTCTGAACACGTCACCCTTAAATCACCTGTTAGCCACTTAGTGGGGGACCTTTAGGAGATAAGTCATTCAAAGCTCTGAAACATTTGCCTAGGCCCCCCTCCAAAATAACTTGTGAAATAAAGGACTGAGTCACACCGCCAGTTTTCACCTTGCCCTTCCTTTAAGTTCCAAAGTTCCTTTGGAGCTTACAGATGGCCTTAATTAAAAACAAGTAGTTTCTAATTTATAGCTCAGGAAACATTTAGAATTTGTTGTTGAAGTAGAGTTAGTGGAACCTAGTAACCCTGGTCTCACCCCCAGACAACTACCTCCATGATTTTAATTCATTTGTACAGATTCCTGATGTGTTCATAAGTCTTTTTTATTACAAGTCTAATACTCTTCTAGTGCACTTAAACTAAGGGGAGAAAGAGTTGACAGAAAGGCACCACATCACAACTTGACTTCTTCCCGGCCTTGTATCCTTGGGCTTTGTTGGGCTCAGAGTGGGAGCTGATACAAAGATCAACAATCCTGCACCTGGAAGACCAATGCTTGGTAGCCTTTCCCTTTCATACAGGCCAAGTTTCTAACCATGACATCAGCGTCCTAAGTCTTTATAAAGTAGAATGTTACTGGCTTCGCCTATGCTGTTTTCCCTATGAACACTTCAATAGCCGCTGTGTTTCACAGCCCTGTTTCCTCCACTTTCCATCATTTGTTTAATGAGAAGTCAGTTCCACCAACAATTATTCTAGCAGCCTATTCTGCTTGAAAGTAGTTGCATTTTCTAAAGCACTCACCTTGGAATAATGAATGTCCTTAACCCACATGCACTCCCCACTTAGCTCCTTGCAGTAAACACACAAACCAACATACGATTTGTCAAAGTTTTTCCAGGGGTAAGGAGGTGAGGGTGAAGGTCAAGTTAAGAATGGAAGTTTTATGGGACTGGGAGACCAGCCAATATGCATATTCTGAAGTTGAGCTCAAACTGGACAAAGTTTATTGTGCAATCCCAACAGAGCAGAAGTCCCATTTTGAATGATTTTCCTCTTACAAAAAACTCAAATTCTTTGTAAAAAGAGTCTGACAGTGACACTGTCTGCAATTAGATGAAGATAAATACAAGTGAATAGTTTTTTTTATTTTAGTACATTTTCTTATTTCTAGAATTTGAGAAATTCCTTATATAACATTTATTTTCACATAGTAAATGTATTATATTTACTGTCAAGGTGTACAGCATGAAGTTCTACTACATGGTGAAATGATTATGACAGGCCATCCTACCAGGTATGGATTGTGTGTATGTATCTGTGGTACAAACACCTGAAATCTACTCTTCTAGCAAATTTCTGTACGACATTGCATTAATGCATGCAGGCCTCATGTTGCACAATGGGTCTCCACATAACTGCAATGTCCTCCTATTTAGTCTTCTCTGCCTGTACTTTTTTTATTACATTTTCCAAAATTTTTTCTCCAGGTAGTTTTCATTGTCCTTCAAAACTTCAACTTCTTGATATTTACCATCCTAATTAAAGTACTCCTTCAACCAGTACTTACAGTCAGAAACTGCAGTTTTTTGCAACATAGAAAGGGAGAGAAAACAGGAGCTAAAAGGAGTACCACCTTAGCAGAGCCTGCATCTCTTTTTGACCACACACATCTCATAACCATCGCTGCATCTGAAAGAGCCTGGCCTGTGAACTCTGAAGGAGGCCTGCAGCCCAGCTCTGCTGCTGGGATGAGAGGGCTCTGACGCAGCTCTAACTTCGATGAGGGCTCAGTAGGACCAGGCAGCCACTCGATTTCTAAAGGAATAGCTGTCTGAAACCTCTGCCCCATTTGGAGGAGGGTTCAGTTTAACTCCACAAAATGAAAAAAGAGTCACAAAGATGATGAAAGGGTAGAAAGTAATACCTATTGGGAAAGATTAAAGGAAGTAAGATTATGCTGCCCAGTGAAGGGAAAACTGATAAATGATTTAATAACATTCTTACAGTATTGGATCAGTTATTCCTGAGACCAGCTGTTCTCTATCTGTGATGAGGATAGAACCAAAGGAATTAGCCTTAAATTCCAAGATGAATAACTTAGGTTAGATCTAAGAAAGACTCCTCTGAAAGTGAGATGGTTTAATGCTGGAATAGAATAGCCACCCTAAAGTCTTTAAATCTGACACAAATCACCATCTTCCTGTCCTCAGGAGTATGGGCACTAATGGACGGCAGGAGGCTAAATGCTCTTGGTATCCTATCAATAACCATGAAATCTGTGATTTCTGAATCAAATTCTCCCATCTCTAATTTTTTTCTGTTTTTGTTAGTTCATGTTTGTATTACATAGTGATACATTCCTTGTGGGGATTTGGGATGTGTACACAACCCATCTTGGTTCTTCTTTTAAATATAGAATTACTTAATGTAAAACACTACCAGAGGCAAGGCCCAGCCAAATAGCTCAGCAGATTAAAGTGGCTGCAAGCAGGAGCAGAGGCCAGGGGTTCAATTCCTAGGTCTACTATGCAGGCCCCATCCCCAGAGCATGCTGAGACAGTGATTGATACTGGGTTTGGTGGTGCACGCCTCTAATCCCAGGACTTAGGAGGCTGTAAACAGGATCATCAGTACAAGTCCAATGTAGTAGTGAGACCCCACCCTGTAGACCCTTCCCTACAACACAGGAAAAATAATATTACCAGAGGCAATGAAGTTGAACATTGAAGATTTCAAAAGTCCAGTAGATAGAGGCTTTCTTCCATGTTAAGGATTTTCAAACTTTAGCAGTAGCCCTAGACTGCAGTAGCCAACTACCAGTTCATCTTAGAGTCACGTACAAACATCATCTCTTTTGCCTGTGCTGGAATAAACAGATCAAAAAACAAAGGAGATAGGAACAGATTTGATTTCCTCATCATAAAAAAAAAAACCCAAGTAAAGACTTAACCCCTCCAGAAGTCAAGCTAAATTAGGCATACCTAACAGAAAGCATAGTGACTGCACTGTGGGTTAATTTTTCCTTTTCAGTATCTTAGTATCCACTGAAATACTAAGAAAACAGACTAATAATGTCCACTGAGTTCACAGAGAATATGAGAGAGGTCCTGCATCACCTTCTAGCCTTCCTGCAGTTGGGGCACATTTTAATGTGTGAATGGACTTGTACTCTTCCCCATCTAGCACAGTAGAATTACAACAATTTGGGAGGACTTTGCAAAGCGAATATAAAGGAGTTGAAGCCTCTGCAATTTGCATCACTTAAGCCTAATTCACAGACAGCGGCCCTGAGAATAATTACCAGGACCTAGTCATTTTCTGCTATGCTGCACATGAAAAGCATCTGATCACTCTTGTTAAAAAAAAACATTCTGAGATATTATATTCCTAGAATTATTACCATTCTTCACTTGAGTGGCTCAAATAGCTGCAAAACTGGCAATATGGTTCCCAAAAGGGCTTATATAACTAACATTTGCAATTGCAAATACTCAAAGAGTGTCCTAGCAATACCATGCCTCACAGAAAATTCAACAAAAGGCACCAAGCAAATCTGCTAAAATGGGCTTCCCAGGAGTTGCTTGGCTATGATAATATAATACTCAATATATGTACCTTGCAAAACATCTCTGTTTTGAATTGCCCATTTGGTATCTTTATATTCTTATTAACTCTATTCAAAGAGCCACAAATTCAAAAATCAGTTCATACACTACACACTTTGTTGTTCAGGTGAAAAACTACACCTTTAGGTTTTTCCACTATGCATAATAGTACAGATAAGAAAAAATTTAGCAGTTAAGTTACTACCACATATTGGGGAAAACTCAATAATTTGTTACCAAAAAAAATATGAATTTCTTGAAAATGTTTATTTATTTATTCATTTGTTACAGGGTCTCACTACATAGGTCAAACTCATAATGATCCTCGTGTCTCAGCCTCCACAGCACTGGGATTAGAGGTATGCACCCCCATGGCTGATTTTGGGGCCAGCATGGCACATGGTGCTGGGGATCAAACTTGGGACTTGTGCTTTCTAGGCAGGTGCTTAGACCAACAATCTATCTCCCCAGCCCAAAACCCATATTCTTTTGAAAATAAAAGGGACTTTGTTTATAACAGAGCTGCCCAAGTCACACCAGGAAATGTGACCATGCACCAGGTCTCTGATGGTGAACCTTTTAGAGCTTTCCCTGATGCAAACAGCCCGCTATAGCACTTGTGCCATGAATTTTCCACCACTGACCTGGCCCAACATGACCCATTTGTCAAAATCAAACACAAAATCCAAAGTGTCTCCAGGAATGTGGCCTGCTGGATCAGGACAGGTACTGAGGAGAAAATTAACCATTATAAAAGTGTGGAACGTCTATTTTGTAGGTCAAGGCATCTATTGAAAGGCCAACCCAGAGAAGTCAGCACTGATGGAGACCCAGGCTGAAATAACAGGGTCCTACCATGTGTGTGGGGAGCAGATGGGAAACACAAGAGCCCTAGATGGATGGAGGATGCCATCACAAGCTACTGTTTGGACTGGAACCTGAAAGTTGGATCGAGCCATCTGATCATGCCATGGGTACTGTGGGAACACCTACTACTGTATGAACACATTTTCTGTTGATCTAGAGCTTCAGGCAGGTTACATGCACTGGCTGGGCATGTAACCTAAATCTCAGTGCAAGGACGAGTCCATGGCCCAAAATGAGCCAGGATTTCCTCCCAGGAGCCGCCCCTGCCCCTGGGGTGAGGAGAGTGCTAGGCCTTTGAGGGGAAGGTCATGACGCCCTGTCCTTGGGGAGCAAAGGAACACAGAGCTATAGTGGACAGCTATTGTTTTCTTCATAGATGGTTTTCTAGTTTCTTCTTATTCCATAACAAAAAGTATTTTCTTAAAAATTAAAGCACAAAACACAAAAGACTAACAGCCATAAGCACAACTAAAGTAAAGAGTGAGAATAAGCGCTACACAGCAAGATTCCAAATTCCCTGAGGCTGACCAGAAGTAATGTTTTGAAACAATGATGATTATAATCAGAATGATCAATATTCTAATTGCCTTTAAGATGCAAATACTAATTTCTAAATAAAAACTGAGCAGATACACAAACACAAGGGAGACATCTATATATGAATTATGGTGGTATTAGAATACTAATAATTCTAGCACCAAGCAAAGTACAGGTAAGATTTGGAGACTAGTTTCCTTACATACTGAAGAAAGTCTGATCACTGGATACTCAAAGGTAACCAACATGAAAGACCACTATCTCAGGGAAACCTCATTTCCTCAGAAATGACTTGAGATGTGACTGTGACTACTTGCTCCTGAGCTCATGATAAATTAGCACACCCTTATCTTTAGAGCAAAAGCACAATATTTCTGAATATATCCCATAAATAAATCTTAAAACTTTTTAAGTATTTTATCATTCAACTGCATCCCAATTTGATTCTTTTAAGAACTGACCTGACTACAGGATCCTCTTCTTCCTGTCTATGCTCTCTCTGTGAAATTTGACTAATATCTTTTTATTTCAGTTACACACTTGTTAAGTAGCATGCTTCAGTCCTGGGACTTGTGAAGGATGCAGTGCTAGAATTTACGCAGATTCTTCCCTGGAAAATGTATATAAATAGCAATTAAAGGCAAGGTAGATTAAAATAACTACTATTAATACATGCTCTCAGCCAGCTCCAAGATTGTGAGACATGCTGGCCTGGGAGTAATACTTTGAGCCTGACTGGGGGGACACATGTTATGCTGGGACCTTAAAACTAGTGGATGCAAGACCTAGGAAAGGAAGACCTGGGGGATTACTAAGAAGCAGCTTCAGCAGCTGAAGTCAGTCTTGGATGTGACAAATGCTAAGGCATTCTCTGTGGGGCAACCATGACATTGGTGATGGTGAAAACATAGAGCCTTCAACTATGAGATCCAAAAGTAAAAAGTTTAGATTCATCTGAACAGATGGCACTAACAAAAAGAATATAAATACAGCATATAAGAGAAAAAAATGCAAGCAGAAAAATCACAGATATCTTTTTGTGCACAGAGGAACAAAAGCAGGTTAGGGGATCCAGAGGGAGAGATTTGGAAAAAGAGAAAAACTAAAAACACTGATTATCATGGAAGTCAGGGGAGGAAAGCATCGAGTAGAAGTAATCAAATGGTAAAAAGGGTGAAAAAGATCCAAGAAAAGGTCTCATTATAGCACAGTCAGAATAATATTGTTAGATGCTGTAGCATGCACTTGAAATCCTAGCACTCAAGAGACTGATGCTGAGTTCAAGGCTATAGTGTGTCCAAGGCCAGCCTGGACTACATAGCAAGAATCTGTCTCAAAAATACAGCATGTGCGTGTGTGTGCGCGCGCATGTGTGCGTGCGTGCGTGTGTGTGTGTGTGTGCGTGTGTATGTGTGCATGTGTGTGTGTGTGTGTGTGTGTGTGTGTGTGTGTGTGTAGTACGAGGGATTGAACTTGGAGACTTGTGCTTGCCAGGCACTTATACTGCTGAGTTGTATCCCCAGCCCCCTGTTTCAGAAACCGACTGACCGACCGACTGTTCTGAACATCCCTATATAGTCAGTTTGACTATTATTTCTCTCTGGTCCTTAAGTAATTTGAAACCATCTGTTCACCTACCTTGTTCAAAGTTCTGAGTAATCAAGGAGAATAAAGATTCCCTCCATCAGACTGTCTCACCATTTCCATCAGTGAGTATGCACAGAGTCAAGATGGAAAAGATCCATTCCACAATACATCTGGATCCTGCATGCAGGGTGACAGAGTCACTGGCTATCCAGGCCGTTATGTTTGGCCAAGTTCCCTGAGCCCACTTCCAGTTCAGTTGATAACTAGAGGACACATGATCAAGAGTAGCACTGCACTGTGCTCACCTCATTGTCATGGCCATGTAAGCCCTACCCCACATCCATTATCAGTGTCTCCACATCTTCATGAGTAGCTTGAAAATATGTATCCATCAACCTCCACCCATGCAACGAGATAAAGCAAAGCCAAACAAGTCACCACCTAGCTGCCAGGCAACCTGCCTCCAATTCCCTGTCCAGGATCATCTGTTTATCAGACATCATTGCTGCTTTCTGGAGAACAGCTTATTAGTGATGGGTAGGGGATAACTACCCAGAAGCTGCACCATTTTTCTGGGAAGAAGGATGATGGGTAACATCTATGAGAAGACAAGTACATGAGGACTGCAAAGGCTCTAGAAAGGAAAGAAAAGGGTGAGAGAGGGAGAGAGGAAGGGAAAGAGGGAGGGAGGGAGGGAGGAAGGGAAGACAGGTAGTTCAAGGAAGGTGGTGCTCTTCAGAGCCATTGCATTTCTGACACCACACACATAGGGTGGTCAATCAGTGGATGTAACCAGGCTAGTGCACTTATTCAGGCTTTATTTACTGACCACCATCTAAGTGTGAAATGAAGAATTAGGACTATTTTGACCATCTCATCATTAACTAATTTGCATATGCAGTAGACCCCTTCACAGAATACGTCCTTCTCTCCAAATCTAGAGTGTCCAACTCAAATGCTAGCTCTTCCTAGGATTCCTGGAGTCTTCCAAGACAAAATCAGTAATTCTCTCGGATCTCACTGTACTCTATGTAGACCTCTTCCATGAAATATGTTCTTTATGCCATATTGAAATTCCTCACATCTGTCATCTCCTAATAGATGGCAAGTAACCTAAAGCCAAGATTCATGTCATTTTAACAGGCCTCGATCATATTCACCGAGCATTATGCTGTTCCTTACATGATGGATGTTAATGAACTATCTGTGGCCTATCTTGGCCCAATGCAAATTAGCTGCTTGCAAAGGAAAGCATGGCCTTGTTTTCCACCACTAAAATCAACTTTAAAATCTAAAGGGAAGACAAAATCAACACAAAAGATTATGTATGTAATGTAATGTAAATAATTGTCATATTTTAATGTCAAAAAAAAAAAACCAAATCTAACACTTTGGTCAATACAGAATTTAATTTTACCTTTGCATCTATTAATGGAAGTCTTATGAAAAGAAAAAAAAAAGAAATATTCATAACCTATTTAAACTTTCTAGGTAAACCATTCAAGAATTTCAGTACATTAATTACACTTCCATCTCAAGTATTCTTTAAAAGAATTCCCTGGTAACACACACACACACACACACACACAAAAAAAAAAACTAAAAGAATCACAATAGGAATTTTATTCTACCAACAAAATATTACTTAGCAATACTGTATGTATTTGAAATAATTCTTTAGTTATGCTTACTTACAAATAATCTATAATTTATGTAGTTTGATCATTCACCCCCATTTTCTTCCAGTGTTCTAGTTTAACAAAGGAGAGTTCAGTGTTTTGGAGATAATACTAAAAGTTTTAAAAGTCTACACTAAATAAATAGAAAGTAGGAACCAAAACTTACATTGTTTGTAGAGGACACAATTAGTAGCACAGGGAAAAGAGGCAAAGGAAATAAGGTAGAAAGATAAGTGAGGTGGAAACTTAGAAACTCAGCATGTGAGTCCCTGCTGGCAGGCATGTGCTGCAGCCTAACGCCTGTCATTAAACTTCTCCAGCCCATTCCACATCCTGTAACACCAGACAAGGCACTCTGATAACTTTGCTGTTAAACCTGATGACACTAGGCATTGGTATGACCTGTAAGGAAGTAGGATTCCTGAAACAACAGAAAGCCTTATGGCACAGGAATATAAAACTTCTGATAATATAGAGTGACATGCTTCTGTTGTCAATGAGGCATATGAATTGCAAGCCATCATGAACATGGCTATCAGGAGTGATTCTCCTGATAAACAACAAAACCAATACACACACACACATACACACACACACACACACACACACACACTTGCATAAACACATACATCAAGAGATCCAGAAAGGAAAAATTAAACATAATGAATTGAGTTACATGACTTGGGATGCTAAGAATTCCTGAACGAACCCTGAGATCTAGGTTCAGAAAGGTGGAGAATCAAAAGAGCCAATGGCATGGTCACAACTCAAGTCCTAAGGACAGAACCAGAAGAACCAACAGAACTTTCAGCATGAGCCTGAGAGCAGACCCTACATACCAGCTTGAGGGCAGGCAGTAAGAATTAATTCTCAAACAGGCCAGATAGCTCAGAGGATTAAAG
Source organism: Ctenomys sociabilis (assembly GCA_004027165.1). Lineage (NCBI taxonomy): Eukaryota > Metazoa > Chordata > Mammalia > Rodentia > Ctenomyidae > Ctenomys > Ctenomys sociabilis. The sequence goes on from PVKA01001191.1 coordinate 104,303, forward strand.
CACAGGCCTGCCTTGCCAGCCCTGCCCCTGGGGCATGCTAAAATGGTGTACAAGACTAGGCATGATGGTGTGCACCTGTAAACTCAGCACTTTGGAGGCTGAAAAACAGGAAAGATCACTGTGAGTCTGATCTGCGTAGTGAGACCCTAAAGACCCTGTACTAAATACATTAAAAAAAAGAATGAATTCTACTCTAGTCACCCTTATTCTAATAGGCCTGTCAGTCATTTGGAAGAGTTTCACTCTCGATGGAAAAGGAAATTTGCTTCACTTATTCACCTAAAGTACTTAGGTGATTTAATGTTGATCTCATCCAGAAATAGCTATACCTATACACACACATACACACACACACCCCTAGAATGTTTAACCAACTGTCCAGGCACCTTGTGTTCAAATCAAATTGACATATACAATCAACCTCCAAAAATCCACCCTCTCAACCCCTAAACATCTTCCTAATAAAAACAATGACAGACCACACTGGCACTACCACAACTACTCTTAGACAGCACCTACCATAACCACTCCTTTGTATAACCAAAAGCACACTAGTGTTTTCTACAGGAGGGGAGATAAATTTCTTGAGTAATATGTATATACTTCTTAATCTCATAAATGAAATGTTATGCATATAATGAATAATACTTCAAACTATGATATAAAATCAGTACATCTTATGTTACATAAGAAACTTAATGCAATATTTGCTTAATACCTGTACATAATGCACATATGCATATACACATATTCATAATGAAAAAAGAATACGTATGACAATAATGATCCTTATTTTTAGAGTATGTAGTCTTACAATTGCTTTATTTCTCCTTTCTCCTTTCCTTTTCCTTAGGAAACACCAGCTGGTTGGAGCATTTTACCTAACAGGGCAATCCAAACTTTCAGTCCTGGAGGATTTGGGCTATTAATAGTGCTGCCCAGGGTTGGGACTTTTGGAAATTTTCACTGTCCTTAATCACAAGGCATAATATCACCAAAAGACACCCTAAAGGGTTTTCTGTAATCCAGACATATTCTTCCTCCCCTCTGTGGTGGGGTCAGAAGCATGGAATCCAAAGTGTTTCAGAATCCAGCCCCATTCCCCAAGTAGCCCTGATCAATCACCGCAGCAGCACAGTGACTCTCTTCTTGCCTCTGGGCACAGACTCCAAAGTGGCCATCAGCAATACTAACTTCCACTCAATGGAATCATTGTTGTGTTCCTGGTGGCAGAATTCCTCCCTTTGCGACAAAGACCTCTAGGTCAGCAGTGCATAAGATCATGGGAACAGGAAGCAAAAACTGTGTCAGGGGATCACTAAGAGCAATGGTAAGTGCTGTCATTAGCACTGATTCCATGGGAAAAACAGCACTAAGCAGGGCATGTGTTTCAAAGCGTGATGGTCTGGAAGACCTTGCTCAGCCTTACAGGGTATCTCCATCGCACTGGAATACAAACTTAGTCTTCAAAAAGGCCATTTCAACCATTCTACCGAGCAAGTAGCTTCAGGGTAGTAGCAAACACAGTAGCCACTGAATTTCATGAACAGGGATTGTTTGCTCCATTTCTGTGGTTGTGGAACAAGGTCCTCCACAGCAGAAGCAATCCTGTTTGAATATCATGGTGGTGGATAAAGCATTCTGTAAATCCAAAGAGGATACTTCAGTAAAAGCGCTCCATTGATGGAAGGTAAATCCATGACCAGACTAAATGTCAATTCCAGCAAAAGTGAATCACTGCTCCTTCCATGATGGAGGTGGCTCAATGGGGTCAACCTGCCATCAGGTAACTGGCACATCTTGATGCCCTACTTAGGATTTTGCCCTTCTCTCTGCTAGGGGCTGATTGGGCACTCAGAACTAGGTACAGCCAGGCCAGCCTTGGCAAGCCCATGCACAACATCCACCCTTGCTACTCAGTCACTTTGCTCATGAGCCTATTGAGCAAGAAGAACAGGTGTGGGTGGGGAAAGAGGATGAGTGGTACCCACAAAAAGGGTCACCTGATTACTAAACTCCTCCTTTGCTGAGTTTGCCCTTTGGTTAACACCCATATGGCAAGTAAGTGTCTTCAAGTGTTTTGCTCACTCAGAGAGACTTAGCTACATCCCTCTTCCCAAATGTCTTCAATACCAATTTTAAAATCATGTTCTTTCCATGTCCTTGCCCTTCCAACCAAAATCCTAATTACAGCTTCTGCAGCTGCATAATTGCTCATCTGGCCATTTCTTCTTCCAATCAAAGTTAACAACTAAGTGCACTGCTCAAACTGCTGACCACGGGGAGAGTTGCCCTTCACCACTGTCCTTCAAGGATGTTCCCAAAATGGGTCAAAGTTCTCTAGCCATCCACTTTCAGGTGATATTTGAATATCCCATAGAGCTTTCTTCAATGCAAGCCCAAGTCCTCCCTAGCATTAGTGGGCGGCTCTGGATGTATATGTATGAAGCATGTTCATGTATGTACATACTCATTACATGCACATATCTCTTGGTAAGATATGGCATAGATGCTTCCTCATTTTTTCCAACCCTGGTTTATAAACTCACAGAATGCAGAAATGATGAACTCAATTTTGCCTTACCTGTAGTAGACAGTAAATAAGTTTTGGTTAAACTGAATTCAATGACATTCTTCTATAAGCTTGCCTATGTTTTTAAATTTATTCAATTAGTGCTCTTTAATTTTACAAACTATTGAGTTACATATATATAGTATCTATCTCTGCTATTACCTTCAAGATTTACCAATGTCTGACAATGAGACATACTGCACAGTAGAGATTGTTCTAGTTTTCTGACAAGGTTTACAAACTAAGATGTAAGATAATTTTTAAAGACTTATTTCTTGAGAAGAATAAAGAGGAAAATGAGCATTTGTTTGGGCTTTTATGAGGCACCAGAGCCTGTGTTAATGCTTACACAGAATTACATTACTTTAAAAATCACTAACACAAATTGCGAGACTAACAAAACCTGCCCTGGGTGAATTGGAGACGCTGAGCAAAACTGGCAGTTGAATCATTCAAAATAAATAGAGCCTGTTGGAGGAAATACCTCTTCTCAATGAAATTTGTACTTGATGGGAAAAGTCTACTGCTGGAGGCAATAACAAAGCAACTTGTATAATTCTGCAAAACTTCGGAACTTAGCTGCTATGAAAAAAATGTTCGCCCATAAATATTATCCATGTGGTATTTAAAGTCATAAGAGTAATTTCATCTTAAACTCCAAATTAATTTAAAAATAAAGATTAAATCATAAAACCAAACCAACAACAAAATATAGCATGTGACTAAAACAAACCCAGACCCCATTGAAGCTGAAAACATAGTGCAAAGCTCAGAGGCTTCGTGGTTTGGGGATTTTCCGAATTTGTTTGAACTGTTTTCCCAAAGCTGTGGCCCTCCCCTCGGCACAGAAGGAGAGAATGGGGAGCACGATGCACATCTGTGGCCGGGAGGATGACCAAGAGTCCTACGTGCAGACCTGGTCTCCTCCCCCATAGTCAGGAGCCCCTTCCAGCAGAGAGCTTCCACCCACCATTCACTCAAACAGTTACTGTTACGCACCAGACTGGTCACAAAGCGCTTTGCCACCTTTTTCTTGTCTTTTTCTAAACTAGGACAAAAGAAAACTGGTAAAAAATCAAAATAGCAACAAAAATAAATTCCTCTCATTAAAACACTTAAGAACTTCGAAACAGCAATGGTCTCACACACATACTTACTCTGCCATGAATATTTTATCTGCCACATGCATAAAAAAACTTGGTTTGAGCTTGGGAAACACTAAAACTTTAAGTCTACTCTTCACTTGTACCCTTCCTTAGTTAAGATAAATAACTATTTTGCAAAGGACTTCCAGGAGACTATAGCATGGATTTGGAATGGTCCACAGCTAGTTTTCACACTCCCTGTGCATCATTGTCACCTTCTCTCAGGAGACCAGGGACGTTTCAGACAGGAGACTCACAGGAAATGAACACAAGCCCAAGTCTAAGCACTGCGTTGTGGTACATATGTGTTAGGTATAGACTGAAGCTATATGGAAAGGAAAAAGAGTTTGCCATATTATTTTAAAGAAGCCTTCTGGCACCATATTTCCAATTGTTTGCAAAGTAAACCTTCATCATAATGAAATAGTACCTTTCATTTAGAAAATGTGTAAATACTGGGGCCGGCAGGATAGTTCAGTGGTCTAAAGTGCCTGCTTAGGCAAGCACACAGGGACATTGGTTTAATCCCCAGCACCATATGCTGGGCAGCCCTACCCTCAGGGCAGGCTGGGCTGGCCAGGAAAGAAAGAAAGAAAGAAAGAGGAAAGAAAGAAAGAAAGAAAGAAAGAAAGAAAGAAAGAAAGAAAGAAAGAAAGAAAGAAAGAAAGAAAGAAAGAAAGAAAGAGGAAAGAAAGAAAGAAAGAAAGAAAGAAAGAAAGAAAGAAAGAAAGAAAGAAAGAAAGAAAGAAAGAGAGCGAGAGAGAAAGAGAGAGCAAGCAAATAAATCAGAGCTAAGTCAGCCACACATGACCTGTGAGGTGCCTTCTCCAGCCAGGTAGACAGCCCCCAGAGCAACGTGACATGCACAGGAGGCTACAGTGTGCTCCAAGCTGTAGGCCCATGAAGCTCCCATCTCATCTACATATTGGAGAGTTTAATTCAAATTTTGTGATCATCAAGTTTTCTAAATTTACTTTAGAAGAAATGAAGTAAAAAGAGCAATCAGGGATGACTAAGACATTTTATTTCTGAGTCTGATTACAAATATTTTCCCAGTTTTACAGATCCTCATTTCTACAGCAGGGTCTAACTGAAATAACAGCAAGGTTCACTGTAGCTTTTGTGACAAAATTATAGAAATTAAAAAGACTTAAATTTGATTTTTAACTTGCCATTGTCATTACAGAGAATCTTAGAAAGCCTCTAAATCTTTAGGCTACCGTATCTTTCTCTATAAAACAAGGTGATTGTGCTAGATCATACCTAAAACCTCTTCCCATTCTATTTTCTGAGAGCAGAGAGTGGGTGACAAGGGATCTCATAATAAAAATGACTATGCCAGTCGAAACATATGCTAATGAGACAAATTTGAGCATTCTGCATTGCACATATACTTCAAAACATCATCTGAACATGATAAATATAACTTTACCTGTCAGTTTAAAAATATAGAAGTAAAGATACTGGAATCCACATATGTAAGTGAACTGAATCAGGGAAAAGTCTTTTGTAGATAATTTCCAAAGCTCTATCAAGAACTTACCTAATTTTTCCATATTGACTAATTCTCCACAGCAAGTTTACCTAGGCTCACTTACTTATCATACTAACAAGATCTCCTTAGCAAGTTTTCCTAACATTACCAACTTCGCACCAAAAAAATGTGGTTCATATCATTCTGTATGAGTCAGTATTTTACTAAGATAAATTCTTTTCACAATAGCATCTGTTTAATCAAATGGAATTCCTATTCTAATTGCTACATAAAAGATCAATCATATCATTCATAACATCTGTACAAATAAAATTTCTAGATATGTAAGGGGTTTGGAAAATTTTATATTTCATATATCATGTTCCCACAGCTTGTCTTCACAGTGCACTTAAGGATCCAATTCGAAGATAAATTTTCACCCCCAGTCTAAAGTGCAATTTCACATAAAACCAGTTTATTATTACATCTCTTTGTAGTTCATATTTTATATTTTTAGAGTATTAACTCATTCCATGTTTAAAAGAGAAAGACAATGGTTGTGTTATGTATCTATGAAAGATGATAATGTACAATTTAACATCTGGTAAGCAAAAGAAAACCATGCCTACTTTACTTAATGCATAGGACGAGTTTCCAGCAGGGAAGCAAGTTGAACCAAAAGCAAATATTTAGATAGCAGGAGAAGAAACAAAGGAGCAGATAAAACTTGTCAAGGACCTTCTGAGCCTTAGGCCTTGGCTCCACACTTACTGGGCATGCCTAACAACTCTATTAGATAGGGGGTCTCATCTGTAGATGAACACACCAATCAAGGACATTGTCACTCCACAACTAACAAGGGCATGGCTGGGATTCAGGCTCAGATCTGTCTCCCCTATGATGCTACCAGGATCCAGATAGAAGGTAACTGGACAGCATCACCACTTGATGATAAGGTGAGCATGCAGGAAAAAGGAGAAATGAGCCCCAGATTGAGACCTTAAAGACTCAGAAAGAGGAGAACTAAGACATGGCTATGGTTGCCAACATAGAGCAAGGACTGATGAAGCTGCTAGTCACAAAGAAGTGAAACAGAGCAGACAGCCCGCCTGCTGGTGAGCCCACCATTAACCTTTGTGAACACCTATAAACCAGCACTGGTGCCTTCTTTCCCTCACCAATTAGTACAGAGCTCAAGTGATTTTCATTTGTTCCTGCCCCCACTGTACCCTGGGCTCTTATTTCCCAGTTGAGCAACTGCAGGAGGGGGAGCTTCACAGCTTCCAGAGTCTGTCCTGCTTGTCTTGACTTCTGGATTTCCCACTCTACTGTTCTGGAGCAGTGTCGGCTGCATGATTCTCCTGTGCAGAACTCCCAATGGTCTTCCACCAGCCATGTGGTACTATTCTTACGGCCTTCCTCACTATCTGTACACATTTCCATCTGATTTTCTCCCAGCACGGCCCTAGTCAATGCTGGGAGCTCCTTGACCATTTTACAATTTGACCCTCTCCAAGTTAATTACTTTTCTACTTGGACCTTAGTTAGGTATGTCATCTGAAAAACTGAGATACATAATAATGCTTGCTTCATAGAATTACTTTGAGCATTTGTGAAATACTTGAAACTGTCCCTGAACTATTAAATAGGGGTTTGATACATATTACCTATCATTAAACTTATAATAAAAGTATAATTAGTATTATTTTCACCCAAATACAAGGCCCAACATAAATGTTAACAATAATAATAATAGTGTTGGCACCAAAATTTGGGCACAAATTATATGGCTCTTGGGCTACATTTTTGTCTACTAAGTTGCAATCCCATAAAGAAACTCTCCAATTTCAGCTTCTACTAGGTAACTCCAGGTATTCACTATTATTTTATTTCCTGTATCTCAAGGACCCTCTCATTCTCAAATTATCAAATTCTTAAATAAAACCTTGAAGAATTCCAGCCCAATTATAACCCCTTCTGAGACATCTACTCTGAATTTGCAGCCAAAAACTGTAGTCTACCAATTCTGAGCACCATTTATACTTTGATCTTTTGTCCCACACACAGCATTTATTAACTCACTGTTAGGAAATTTTAATCCACTGTGGCTTCATACACTTCAAAGCTTACAAATACATACTCTTTATGTTGTGTTTCTCTCGCTAGCACCTTGGCGAGCAGGAGCTTCAAGTCCCTGCCCCATACAGGCTTTCTGCAGACATCTGTTTGATGTCACTGATCACCTGTGTGCAAGTAGTATTGAGAAAACAAACCCAACTGCTTTTCCAATAAAAATCAAAAATTTTGCATACTAAATTCTCTTTTTCTTTTCTTTCCAATTCGTAAGAAAATCAGTTTTCATGTTATAATGCCTTTGGCCCCTGTCACCTGTCTGTTTCAAATATACTGCTGCTAAGTCTTCATTACTAGAAAAGCAGAGTTTCATCACCATAGCAACAAAAGAGAGGAAAAAAAGTCTATAGACCAGAGATACAACTCTGTCACCAGGACTAATAGCATTTCCCTTTCATAAATCTTTATTTTCATTTAATATACAAAGCCCAGAAGATAGTGTGATCAAGTTCAACAGCAAAAGGCATTATCCTGATCTGAGGCAGTAGGAATGTCACATTAAACTACAAGAATGTCACCAGTGATTTTGGACATGCCCCCAAGGACTATAGTTAGCATTACCAAACGGACAGCTCAAATATGTCACATATATTCATGCTTATATGTCTGAGTATTTATAGTCATCTAAGCAATATTTGATGTAAGTAGTAGATAGCTATAAGCAAAGAGAAAAGACAGTACCTATGGCATCATCTCCATTTAGTTCCACTTAACCAGTGCTAATTTCAAACTGACAAATAAAAGAATGAAAAAACTAAGACATCAAACTATAGCCCAAGACCGCCTTAGCATCCATGCACTGCAGCCTGACATAAAAAATAAGTTAGTTGATGACCAACAAGACACAGAAAAAACTCTGTAATGTTTATTTTGATCTAGCATTCCCACTTATGACTCAAGATGCAATATCAGGTAGAAGGTAGACCAGATGACAAAATTGTCACCAGGCTCAACTAGTTTTGTATGTACAGCTGCCTCTATTTTCAACGTTTTGAAGATAGCCATACCGGATAATATTCTGTAAGGATGCTGAGATAATTTTTTGTTCGATGAGTACTGGGTAAGAAAAGAGATATTTTCATAATAAATTGATTCCTTAATTTAGTGGGAGCCATATAGCAAAGTGAGTGGGGGAAAAATAATTGCTCCAACTTTTAAAATGGGGTAAAGTAGACAAGGAGCAAACACTTCTTCTCATATAAATAATCAAAGCATATTTCATCTCCCTCCCAAAAAAAAGTGTCACCCTGAAGACACTTTTTTAAAGGGAACACATATAAAATGACTAGAAGAATCATGGTTTACAATTCACGGTACACCCTACCATGAAGATATTCAGAATGATGCTCATAATGATTTTTAATTACATGGAGAATATTTGTTGAGTAAGTGGAAAATAAAAAATATTATTTATAACACATTTCAACTATGCAAAAAACATTTAACATTAAAAATATATATGTCAAAGAGTTCAGTTGTTTCCTTAGACTCTTTCTAGAAGTTCTTTTTTTTTTTTTTTTTTTGTCTTTTTTGAGACAGGGTCTCACTGTGCAGTTCAGGCTGGCCTTAAGCTCACTTTGTAGCTCAGGCTGGTCTCGAACTCACAACAATCCTCCTGCCTCAGCCTCCCTAGTGCTGGGATTACAGGCATGCGCCACCACGCCCGGCTCTCTAGAAGTTCTTAATATTACATTTTCCACTAAGAAGTTTGTATCACTCTTATAATCAGGAGAAAAACAATGAAAATCAAAATAAAAGCATTTTTAAAATTTAATTTTAAAGGAAACATTAAGAAGAAAGCACTAGCCTGATTTATCGTTATATGTAAATATAACCTGTAAATTGTAAGTAATGATGTAATTATCATTGCTAAAATAAAGTAACTGAGAAAAATACCCTGTGAAAACTGTGGAAGTAGAAATCACATTAGTTAAACAGCTCTATTTCGCATTGCCTCATTTCAAGGTATATTTGCTTGAGATCTGATGATCTTTTATGTTCAAAGACAGAATTCCTCACTACACACAGTTGAATGCTAGATATCTTGTAAGCACTAAGTAGCTTTTAGTAGAAATGGGATTTTCAATATAAAGAAGCTACTTTTGTTCCACATCAGAGGCGCAGGCTCACCCTCTGCAGGATCCGCTACCGTGTACGGCTCCACCAGCATCATTCCTCCGCGAGTCCTTGTGAGAACGTGGGTGACAGTAGCAGGCATCCAGGGCTCTGGTGCCTATGTGGTTGCCTCTTTGTACCCCCCGAAGAAGCACGTTTGACTCCAAGTGTAACTGCTAGGCCTGCAGAGATGTTCTGTGGTAGGATACGTGCTTAGCAAGAGCAAAGCTCTGAGTTTGCTGCCCAGCACCACAAAACACTGAACAAAAAAAAAAGTGGTGAGAGAACAAGGCTTCACAGACAGCATGATCTAGATCTCACATCTGCATATTTTCAGAGCATTTCCCTAGGCACATGGCATAAGTGCATTTACAAAATGCAAGTTATAAACTCTTTCATTTCAACCATAACCAAGTGTATGTATTCTCTTTAAGAATGGGGTTCACATTTCATTTATCTGTCTCTCCATCCATCCCCAATAGGCCTGAAAAAAAAAAAAAGCTATTCTTCTATTCTTCTCAGTCCACTGGAAGTTTGTAACTTGAAAAAGAAGAATGCATCCATTTTGCAAAGTACATATTTCTTCCTTTGCAGTTTCTTTGACAAAGGGTCATAACCTGCAGAACACAGTGAAATAGTCATACATCTTAACATCTCTGTGGACCACACACGGTGATTTTAAGCTCTTTAGATACAATTGTATTTTGTTAAAAAGAGCGATTTTTTGACAGTTTGTCCATCAGAACTTTTCACACTAAGGGCAATAACTTTAATGACAAATCGAAAAGTCCTTTATAGTGTATTATGCTGGAGAGTTGCTATACTTCACGAAAATACAATAACTCCTAGAGTGGTAAATCTGTGTCTTTTTTAATACATTTTTTAATGTAGTGTACAGGGTCTTACTAAACAGCTTGAACGCATAGTGATCCTCCTGTTTTCAGCCTCTCCAGCACTGCGATTACAGGGCATGCCCAGATTCAGTCACCGGCTCAGTGTGCCCTTGGGGTGGGGCCAGCACAGCGTATGGTGCCAGGGATGGAAACCCGGGTGCCTGTACTTGCCTAAGCAGGTTCTTAGTTAACTGCACTATCTCACCAGCCCTTAAATCTGTCATTTGAATTGTCACGATGAATGAGAAGGGTGCCATGCTCAAACCAGTTCAAATACACGCAACAAAAATTATCAAAGTTTAAAAAAATGAGATAAGGTAGAAAACCTTGGATATTGGAGGACAACAGGAAAAACTTGATAATACCAGTTAAATACATGAAACTATCAATGTCACCCAAGAAAGATCCTAAGGGAATTTATCTCACAACAAAGAGAAGTGGAGGGTAGACACTAGGGGAACTGCCTAATGTAGAGTGTGCTGCCTCCTCACCTACTGTAGACAACTACAGACCCTGTGTCACTAGAACTGTTACAAAGATGACCAACAAAATAATAACCCAAACACTGGTGCAAATGCAGTCCTCTCTGCCTCTGGAAGTCCAGGCTGTGAAGTCCCTTTCTGCCACAAGCCCTGAGTCCTCTACTCCGCACTGCTTACTTTTCCTAAGGAACAAACAGTAAGATCCCTTACTCTTCCTTCCATTAGGATCCATTCTGCAGAAGGGTATGAAACAGTGCACTCTGCCACCACAAAAACACCAGGCAGCACACTAGGCAGTTAATGTAAGCATTTGCTGAAGGAGCACACACCATGAGCAGCTCTCAGCATAAGGATGGTGAGCAAGACAATCCCTTCCTTCTTGGAGCAGAGTCTAATGGGATAAGCCAGCCACAGGAAATGACCACCAAGGAATTGTAAGTGCAGAATTTTTTTAAGCACTGTTTTCCATGGGATTCAGGAAGTGCAAAAGCAGAATTGAAACGAGAAAGAAAGGGAAGTTGTAAGCTGAGAAGGGAGGGCTGAGAGGGTTGGAGAGTCTCCAGCAGCACTCTGGATGAAGTCAAGGGGTTGAAAGAGTCAAGAGAAGATGGCTGGATGGACAGCAAGAACTGAGGTAGGGAGAAAGCCCTCCAGACAAGGGTCCCAGAAGAAACCCACTTCCTACGCCAGGGGCTGGAGGAGCCATGGGGCTTGGCAAAGCAGTAGCAGGCTGTTACCATGCCCAAGGACAGATTTCAGCAAGCAGGACTGAAGCATGTAACAGTGGAAGGAACCAGAAAGGCTCTGACTTCTGTTATCTTAGAGTACATGGTTTTGCCTCTGATGTTAGAAATAATTTTATCATATTTTACAGAGGCCAATACCACTTTTTTGCAAGTTAGAAACACAGTCTTGCTGACAGAGAAGTCCAAAGATATAGAATACAATTTCTAGTTAATTTACTCATAATATCTTTTAATACTACAGAAAATTGAAAGCCAGTTCAGGCCCAAGCTATTGATCTTGCTTTGTTCAGATGTATTTGACATTTCCAATTTTAACCATGCCACTGAGAATGGAAAAAATTGTGATTTAGTAAACCAAGCAAAGCTCATGGATCATCCAGTATTTAATTAAAAAATGCTCAAGTGTTCAGGGCAAAGTGTGAACTGTCTTTTCATCTTTTCTAGCTCATCTATTGGCACATGCTTTGACACTAGAGACCTGAAACACTGCAGAGTGCTTAGTGGGGCTCAAGGCCCTGGACCAGTGATTGGACTGGGGAAAAGCACTATGGAGACCCACGGGCAGTTTCAACAGTACTGCTACCTTCAGAGAAATGGATGATACCTTCTCCTTAGCATTTCTCTTCAACTAAGAATGCATTTTTCCTTACACTTTTTTATTAAAATAAACTTACAATTAAGGGACCAAATACCTATCCTTACATACAACTTTTGCTATTAGAAACATTCAAGAGGAACAGAGAGTGGTGTCCATTCTTTCTGCTATTTGAATGGTGTAAAGAATGAAAGCCAGACTGACCAGAGAAAGCCAAGCTCAGGTCCTGTCCCAGAATAGCCACTGCCATTCTCCTGTGCTGTTGACCGCCAGACCCCTTCCTAAGCTCACTTTCAGAATAGTCAGTTTGCTTTTTCTCATCTGCCTGTTTTATGCCTATGAGGATAGACACCCAGAAAATCAACCCAAAAGAAGAATGCAACAAATTTTACTGGTATATGTTTTTTACTGGTATAAGGTTTTATTGCTATACATTTGTGGTACACCATGATTACATCCCTACCAGGGAGTTGGAACATGGGCATAATGCATCTTAATTCTTTTTTTATTCCCTTCCCCCTCCAAAAACTATAAGCAAATCATAGCCACTTGTCCATGCCTCCTAGGGTTCATTTCATATGAGTGTAATCCCTTCTCTCAGCTACTTTACCTCTCCCTATACCCTTCCTGCTCCTGATATTGTGTCCAAACAGTTTCTTTGTCTATTTTGTATCATAGGCTCTTCTTTTCAGGAGAAACAGAAATAATAGTTAAGAGCTAAAAAGCATAGATTTTGCAGTAAAGCTGAACTGACTTCCACTGCTTAAAATTTATATGAAACCTGAAAGCTATTTTAGCCTGTATGAACCTCTTTGGTCCTGTCTGTAAACTAAAGGCATTAGAGTGTTGTAAAAATTTAATAAGATAATACATGAAAACATGCTTCATACTCAGAATAATGAATTTCAGCCCTTAGTTCTGTAATTTGCCTGGGGTGGGGGTATGGGTGAGCACCTGAGGACACAGAAAAGCTAAAATTATTCTCTGCGGATAATGGGATGACCTTGAATGACCTTTAGGCACCCTCCCAGAACAATGATGTGCTTTGTTGAAAGAAACCCAGTATTAAGCTTGTGCTTCAGGCACTCTAATTCCAGAACCCTAAAAAGGCACAATGGACCTCAAAATATATTTCCTGGATTATTCATGTTGTTAACCTAGAACTCACCAACAGCAGGGGGCCAGAGGAGGATGTGCTAATAAATCTAAGCCTGGCTTTCATCAATAAGCCAGTCTTCCATTTGTAATGTCTGCATCCACTGCTACTATCTCAAGTATTTGTTTTTTAAGTTTTTTTGTGTGTGGAACTGGGGATTGAACTCAGGACCCTGCACTTGCCAGGCAAGCGCTTATTCTACTGAGCTATCTCCCCAGGCCCTTAAGTATTGTTGTAGTAAAAAGGATAAAGATGATCTCCTGTCATAGGAATGAAAGGACCCAAAAAATGTGGATGCCAAGTTTTTCTGTTCAGTTGAATTACATGTTTTCTTCAATTACAAACCAAGTAGTCATTACCGTTATAAACTCAACTATGCCTTTTGTTCTGTCAGCTTTTGGAGAGTTCCCTGCTGGCCTGTATGATGGTGCTCCAAAAAGACTATGCCTTTATGCCTTCCTTAGATTAAACTGCATCTGAGACCATCCTAAATCGTGTGATAGAGATGATAATGAACCCAAACGCTGAGCCACAGAACTTAAAACTAGCTGGGAAAAGTCCACAGGATGATGTTTGGCTTAAAAAAAAAAGGGCCATTTCAATCACCTTTCCAAAGACACTATGAGAAACTGCTAGCAGGGACAAAAGCAAGTGCAAATTCTCATTTCTACAACTGGTAAATAGAAATCCAAGAGACCAGGGTACTATAGTGTGTGCCTATGAGGGCAGGAGGAATTCAAGACCACATGGCATGGGCACAGCAACCCTCACCTTTGAATGAATGCAAGGAGAGAGGGGAAGGAGGGAAAGAGGATGAAAGAAAAGAACGAGAGAAGAAAGGAGGGAAGGAAGGGAGGGGAGGAAGAGCCACGGAATACACTTGTTAAAGTACCCTAGTGTTAGTTGAATAAAAGCTTACAAAGTCTAGGTAAACAAAACAATTTCGTATTTCAAAAAGTTAAGTGGCCTTTCCTATTCAACTGCATTTGTAAAAATCCAGGAACCTCCCCCCAAAAAAAACATAAAACTGGACAAATTAGAAAACAACCCAGTTAAAATAAAATATTAACCTTCCTAGTCAAGCTTAAAATTCCATTGTAAACTGTTAGCATGATTACCAAGCCAGACACTAACTCTGCTTTCTTCTACTCAGTACGACCTACTACATCTGCCTCACGGATGATGTACATTAAAACCAGCCAGAATGGGCCCTCTCAGCTGACATTCAGATCCAGCCTGTGTTGTCTCTCCTTAGAGCTGACTCTATGTCAGCTGTATGACACCATCATACAGGCCAGGATCTTTTCACTAGTGCAGAGAAATTGTGGATTGCAGAAGAAATTGAGAGAAAATTAAAAAGCTTTAAAATGTTGACTTTAACTATACAATCTGGATTGCAATTAAATCATTACACTGAGAATTGACTTTTGAACATTTTTGAAAAGAAAAGTATCCAGATCTGTAATATACAGTATTGAGAACATCAAGTGATATGCAATTATTTTAACTGCAGGGAATCACATAAGCATTAAGAGATCTGAGTGACCAAAGGCTGTCGGTAATCATTCGAGCATTTTCCTTTTTCTTTGCTTTCTCTTCAGGAGATTATTAAAGTATTTATGTACAGTGAACCATGATTCTTGCACATATACCTATACCGTGAATCACCTGTACTGTGAGGGCGGTGAGCACTGCTACTGCCCATGTTTCTCAAGCTTATGAACCCCAAAGCACACCTAGACCCCTTAAGAAAGATACACATGGCACTAATTATTAGGGTTTTTTCTGAGTTCTTAAGCAGTTTGGCTTAGATGTGGGAGAGGGAAAAAAGACTTCATTTATTTATTTATTGTATTTTAGGGAAGGATCTATAAGGGCTCAGGGTCTCACTACTAGTTCTGACTCATAGTTTGCAGCCCGTTTACAGCCTCCCAAGAGTTGGGACTACAGGTGTGCACCACCACACCAGTCTCAACTGCCACCTCAGTGAGCCCCAGGGACAAGCCCAGCATGGCAGACCCTGGGAACAAACCCCCAGCAAACTCCCTGCTTGCAGGCGCTTTAATCTGCTTGTTATTTGACTGGCCTGACTTCTTTTATCTTGATTTTTTTTAATATAATTAACCTGTGTAACCCATACAAAGAAAAGACAACAAAATAGTCTACAATGAAATATATATACAAGAAAATATATAATGAATGTTTCCATAATAAATTTTTTTAATTTTTATTATAGAAAAAGACACATTGCCATTAACCCTCCCAAAATACTCATAGCTTGCTATGAACACACTTATGCCATCTTTTTTTTTTTTTTTTTTTTGTACTGGGGATCAAACTCAGGACCTTGCACTTGCCAGGCAGGCACTCATGCCTCCAAGCTCTGTTCCCAGCTATCCCTTCATTCTTACACTTTCTGAGGCAGTTCTGAAGTCCTCGTTCATGAGTGTCTTTACATAGTATGATCAAAAGTATAGTGAATGCTGCTGTCCAGGGCCATCCTACATAAAGCCAGGCTCATAAAAGCATCACAGCATGTCCTCATCCACCTTATCCACCCAACCTGTAACTGTGCAACTTCCTTCTCTTCCCCAAATGTGAAATGATCACAAAAGTTTTGACTCAACTCAGGATACCAAGGTAGCTAGGACAGCACAACAGATAGGTGTGAGTTGGCTCACGAGAAAGACAAGCTGCCCAACCTCTGAGACTGGAAGGAGCCCACTCCCGACACGAGGCTTCCTTTGCCTCATCCATGTTACGCACTGGGCACCCATCTATCCACACGTGGCTTTGAGAAGCAAGTCACCCTCCTGAAGGATGCCACCTAGCACTGCTTCACAACAGCCCTGGGGTCTCAGGCTATCTGGCTACTTCTCTGCCCTGGAGTATTTCCTCCATCACCACACACTCGTATTTGTGCCGCATGACATGGTGGTATATGTAGCAAAGTGCTCCCTGTGTGAAACTACACCAGTTCCTTGACAGCACACAGTGGACCTTTATTGAGACTCTATCATCCATCAGCACCGTGTTAGGCACTGGGAAGCCTGTGGCATATGATAGTCTAAAGAATGCAACCATCTAATACATAAGGAGCACATTTCTATTCCATTCATCAACCACCTTCAGAAGTGCCATTCTTGTGTTTCCTTCACATTATTATATCAATAGATATTTCTACTTTATGAATAAGAAAAGGCTGGCAGGCTTGGAGAAGAGCAGTACCTTGTCTCGCACAGACTGGTTTGCTAGAGCTGCACAAGAACTCAGTCTAGTGCTCCCTGGCTCAAAATCTGAGCTGCTTTCACTGGCTTTATCGATGTGCTCTCTGTGGAAAATAAGATTCTTTTTACATCAATTATGAATACAGTGCCATTTTCCTTTTTATTAGTAATGTTACTCAAAAGTACTTAAATGCAAAATTTCCCACGAGATGGAAGAACACACTAAAATGTAAATTTGATGAGAGGAAATAATGAATTTTATAATATACTAAATTCTGTTTTACCCAGCTGACAATTCTATTGTTTCTTTCCTTTGGCAGTCTTTTTTCTTGGACCTTAAGTAAGTGTCTAGCAAAGGAAGTAGTTTTGCCCTTGCTAAAATATACTAGGCGAGCACAGTTCTTTCACTTTGTGATGAAAGACCCCCAGGAGACCAACTATGTCAACTTCTACCTTGTCCTCACAGTAATGCGAAAATCCAATCTACCATCTTGAATTTGCTCTGTGGAGGCCTACATTTTCTAAGCCTCTGCAATACATTACATTAAATATGATTGACTGTCAGTCAAACACCATGAACTATGCCGGAGAGAAACTTGATCAGCGCATTCCCAGGGAGTTCTTTACATAAAAAACATCAACCCTGGACACCGTAGTTATTTTTCATACTGATGATTTCCTTTTTGACTTCAAATTTTAAGATAAGGGTTATGAACCTGGGGAGAAAGAATATAATTTTTACAGAATTCATGCTTTCTTCAAAGAATGCATACGATAGGGCTGGCCAGATAGCTCAGCAGATTAAAGTGCCTGCAAGCAGGCGCAGGCACAGGGGCTGGGGTTCAATCCCCAGGCCTGCCATGCCAGCCCCATCCCTAGGGCATGTTGAGGTGGCCATTGAGACTGGGCGTGGTGGCACACACCTGTAATCCCAGCTCTTGGGAGCTGTGAATAGTTGTATCACTATGAGTGCAATCTGGTAGTGAGACCCTGAACACCCTGTAGACCTTTCCCTAAAATACAAAAAAAAAAAAAAAAAAAAGAATTCACAGGATAAAATTCAAATTCTTACATGCCCTAATTTGAAAGCAAGAATATACTTGAAATTCACTGAATCCAACTCTTATTTAACAGATACAGAAGGGAGATAATTATGAGAGCATTAGGCAAGATTAGCCAGGCAATCTCCTTTGTAACATGTGTTTAGTAATATTCAGATTTGTTTCCAAACTTTTCTTAAAGCTCTCTGAAAGTATCTCTAACCACAGTGATATTAGGCATGTACTATGGGTGGGGTGCTGAGGGGGCTTGCAAGCCCAGAAATAAATAATTAAGATGCAAAGAATGTTCTCTGGAGAGTAATGTACTACATCCTAATAGTGCTTCTAATTCTGCCTCAAATAGTTACAGGGAAACTCTCTGTCTGGGTGGCACTGAGCTGGTCATAAAGGCTGAGCATACAATTACTAGGGAGAGAGCAAGAGGAGAGAATGTGCAAGGCAGAGAAAGCTAAGACACAAATGGGAAGAAAGCTAGTCTTGGGAAATCAAGGCTTCCTGCAAGCCATGTTCACCTGAATTCTGTAAGCATTAGGCCAAGGGAGGATGGAAAAGGGGTGCCCACCTGCGCTCCTGCCAGCAAACTATAGGTGGAGCTATGAAGCTTCATAGGAGAGCTATGTTTTTACATCTCAATGCACCCATAAGGTGTAGAGAATCAACTGGGGAAGTAAAGAAAGACCTTCTAGAACTCATTGCAGGGCAGAAAGATCTCCATTTGTAATCCCAAGGGAAAGTTATTGAAATTCTAGTGAGTTAATTCCAATCTATCACTTCCAGTGCAACCCATGGCTTAAATAAAGACTCAAATATGTATATAAGATGGTGGG
Source organism: Ctenomys sociabilis (assembly GCA_004027165.1). Taxonomy (NCBI): domain Eukaryota; kingdom Metazoa; phylum Chordata; class Mammalia; order Rodentia; family Ctenomyidae; genus Ctenomys; species Ctenomys sociabilis. The sequence goes on from PVKA01001191.1 coordinate 122,729, forward strand.
GAGCCAAGGCGTTTAAGTTGAGCTAGAAGGACGGTGAAGCAGAACAAAGGCCTCTACCGAGGGCCAAACCCAGGTTGTATTAATTTGTAAAGAGGGGAGTGGCTTGGGAATGAGAGACCTGAAATCACCTCAGCAATATGGGAGAGGGGGAGGGGGAGAGAGAGAGACAGAGAGACACAAAGAGAGCAAGACCAGAGATAGAGACACAGAAGGCGTAACCTGCATAACATAATTTGGGGCAATATCTAATGTTTTTGGAGTCAGTGCTTCAGCTCTGATGTGTAATTTTTTATGCCCTGAAAAGTCATAGCCTCTTCTCCCAAGACTTGATCTCGGCCAACCACAGCTCACTAGGGCAAGCTCCTCATATTTCATGGGAGCTCCAGGCAGCCCACAATGACCTGTCCCCTTGCTTCACAGACTACATACACATCAGCACCTCAGCTAGACCCATTTCCATTGCTTACAGCTAATGGAGAGGGTAAGAAAATTTCCCAGATAGCACTGTACATGTAACTGTAGGGATCTAGGGTTTGGTTTAGCCAAAATGAAGACAACTGGTCTTCCTTTGAGGAGAGTCGTCCAGGTGGTCCTCTGCAGGGCAGAAGGATGGAAGAGTGGAAGATAGCTATTCAAATTAGAACCATAACAAAAGAGATGAAGGGAAAATCTACTATGTGTCTCACACAGTAATACTTTCTTTGTAACCCTCTGTAGCCACTAGCTGGCCAATATCTCGTGTTTACAAGATTCTCAATTATAAAAATAAAAGATTATATTAATTGTCTGAATTACTAAAACGTCTTCTGATGGAACATAATGAAATACTTAAAGTGAATTATTTAAGAAATATATCCCCCATCTTTTATTAAGCTAGACACTAATGATTACAAATTTTAATTCAGTTCAAATTAGCTAAGTTCTAGGCACAGCCATGTTCACAAAGGACCAAATTGGCACTGTACTACATCAGCAAGGTGGGCTGTTGAATAATTATTAATATACCAAAAATTAATGTGGCCTTTACAGCCCTTGCTTCCCAGGAGATTAAAAAATGTCAAATTTTTTTAAAAGCCAAAATGTCAAACTAATATTTTTTGTGTGATTAATACTTGCAGGTTGGTAGGTATAAGTTAGACTGCTGAACATAACCACACCCATCCAATGATTGCCAGTATAGAGACTGCTAAAGGTTATTTTTCTCAGCTCACTAGCAACCTTATTTTAAGGATAATAACCCCTGAGTGCATCAGTAGAAAACCCATCCTGATAATGAAAAAGAGGGAGAGACCAGCACCTGCTCCCTAGGCCAACATTACCTCTTGGTCTCTTTGTCATGTGCAAATTAGAACAGTACAGCCATGCCTGTCAGAGGTGCTGCCCAGGGATTCGTAGGGGTAACATGAGATAATTAATGCACAAGCAATTATAAATCCTAACAGAGAAAGATAAAAGAAAACAAATAAAGAGGTTTTTTAAAAGGTATTTCTTCCTTAGGTGACAAAAGGTGGGACCATATGACAGATCTCTACCCTCTTTCCTTGGATATAAAATTAGGTATTATATTTCAATATATATACCTTGCACATCCCAATATTTTTGAAGAATCTTTTATTTTCAAATAAAATTTACTTACCTGTTCAGTTTTTAAAATTTATAATCAAAACTCAAAATCTACATGCTATTTTTCTAAATACTCTAGTTTGCTGTGCACAGATTACTTTCATCTCAAATTTCTAGAGGGCTGGCCAAATAGCTGAGGGCCAGCCAAATTGCAGAGAGCCAGCCAAATAGCTCGGCAGATTAAAGTGCCTACAGGCAAGCTCACGGGCCAGGGGTTCCATCCCTGGACTTGTGGTACTGGCCCCACCCCCCAAGCATGCTGAGACAGCAATTGAGACTGGCATGGTGGCACACACCTGTAATCCCAGCTCTTGGGAGGCTGTAAACAGGTGGATCACTATGAGTTCAACCTAGTAGTGAGACCCTGAACACCCTGTAGACCCTTCCCTAAAATACAAAAATAAGTAAATAAATAAAAATTTTAAGCCACATTCACTATATATGGCAAACATGCTTAAAAAGAAAAATACAAGGTTTAATAAAATTCTAATAAATCAACAGCTACACTCTCTTTAGCCTTAGACTGGTTTACAGACTGAGAAGCCATTTCCACAAATTAGGTAAGTTACACACACACACACACACATGTACACGCATGTGTGTGTGTGTGTATGTGTGTGTGTGTATATATATATATATATAATGTGTAATAAATATTTTTAGCTAATATTTTATATTAGCACCATTTAATACCTGGAAAACATGCTAAATATTCTACAGAAGGATGTGTCTTAAAACATTAAAACTAATTTTCACAATGTTTTAGAAACAATTTAAGAATCTAAAAACAGAGATATAAACTGTCTCTTCCTTTTTTTTATGAATGTAGTACAGGTTCTACAGGGTCTACAGGGTCTCCTGTAGATCGGACTTGTAATGACTATGTTTTCAGGCTCCCAAGTGCTGAGATTACAGGCGCTCATTCCCACACCCAGTCTTGATCACTGGCTCAGCGTGCCCTGGGGACGGGCCGGCATGGCACACCGGGAATTGAACCCCGGCCACTGGGCTCTGCTTAAGCAGGCGCTTTAGTCTGATGAGCTATCTAGTTGGCCCTGTCTCTTTCTTTTTACAGTTTAACTAAACTGAACTCATAGAAGTGGCGAACAGAGCAGCAGTGACCCAGGCTGAGTCCTAAAGAGGGCGTGCTAAGGCTGCTTACAGCCTATGACAATAATGTGCTATCTCAAAAAGAGAGAAGAAAAGATCTTGAAAGTTTTCACCATAAGAGACAAATGTTCAAGGAGACAAACATGTCACCTGAGTGAAACATGCAATATAAACATGCTTCAGTACCTTATTTTGTTCAAAGTTTTATATTTTTACATCCTAACTCAAAATAAATTTATAAAAATAAATTTTGCTTTAAAAATAAAGTTGATCCACATGGATGACACAGACAAAGGATCTACAGAATAATGTACAGGACTACATGATAAACCCTGAGAGGACGTCACTGACCACATAGGAAATATAAAGTTCATGTGTGGGTGTATAAGTCTTGCTCTATCTAGGTCTTAACCATCCAGCAGAAAAGTATAAAAATGAAGTATACATCGTGGGGCCATAATATTATGCTGTGCTGTAAATGGCTATGGTCGACAATTTCTTTTAATAACTCACTATTGTTGTAGAATGCTGGACTGTGTTGGATTGTGGTGTCAAGTTCAAGCACCTAAGTTAGTTGAATGACAATGGAGTGCCCACCTTTGATAGGTGTAGACAAAGGAAGGGGTGTAGAAAGAAAAAATCATGATGTGTATAGACAGTACAGTTGGGATAGATAACGCTGAGCTTCTACATAATCCTATGAGAGGCAAGATCTGCACTAATGGTGGTTGGACAGGATATTATGTCGGCTTCTAGTACTACGGCCATCCACTAGGAAAATAATTATTGAATTTTTGGATATAATTCAGGCATAAAAAATAAGATAAGTAAGCAGCTACACTCTTAATTCACTGATAAGAGATATCTGCTAAAATAATATCTGTAAATATAATATCATGTATACACCTTGTACAATACCAAAAAATTATGAAAACAGTTTGCAATGTATTAATTTGTCGAATCTGTATTGTTAAGGTGTCTTGAAACTGTCTGATTGACATTTGTAGTTCAATAAAATTAAAATAAATAAATAAAAAATAAAAAAAATAAAGTTGAACTAAGTCTGTTCAATTTAGTTCAACTGCTCTTGAAAATATTAACAAGAAAATAGTACTTTGTATACAATCATATAACAATTACTAAATTCAGGAAGTTGGTATAATGGCTATTTTAGTAGGCTGACAGAAAACACAGTTAAAATACTAACAATTTTTTGTTGTCTAAGAACATTATATCATGAGTCTTTTTATATATTACAGAGATGTTTAACTTTATGAAGTTTTCAGTATGTGTTAGCACAGGAAAACCCACTAATTATATATTACCTCAAATAATTGAGACCCAGCACTACTGGTTACTGAACTCCCTTTGACTGTGCTTAAAATAAAAAATTAGTCTTTCCACAGACAGCTCATGTGTACACAATGGCCCTCTTTATGAAGCCAGTGCTTTACCCAACCCCTCTTTTTGTCATTCTACAGGGGCAGCCTGTCATTCTACAGAGAAGCAGCAGCGAGATGTCCTCTTCTGGGTGGGACAGGGTCTGCTCCTCCTGCGGAAGACAGCCAGAGTATGCTGGAAAGCAGTCTGGATCCATTGTGCATTGTGTAGGACCTCAAGTGAGAATGCCATGTCCTTCTGTCCTGAAAGGGGGCCTCCTGTGAGTCCTCTCATGAACCATTAGGTTTTCCTTCAACCCTGACACTAAACAGGCTTTGAACTGACAGCTGTCGCTTACAAAAAAAGCTCATCTCAGCCACTTTTCCCCAGAGGTCCCATAGAATTTCCTCTGAGGTGACCAACCACATCCTAACAAAAAGATCAATGTGTCCAAGCACAAAGTGAGACAGTTGTGAGTGATCGTCTTTGTAACATCATGCCACCCAGAAGAGAGAATATGGGATGTACTCAACTGCAGAATACACAGAGGAGCCTGAGGGAAAAGAGGTCAGGGAGGGGATGTGCCTCCTCGTTGGGAAACCAGTACTCCAATGCCCAGTGCTTTCCCAACAAGCTGTGCTGATCCTGTCTCCTGCATTTTGTCCACATAAGCATGGGAATGACCACTTCTACTCAACCCCAGGCAAAACTAAAAAGAGTGCAATGTTAAATTTCTCTCTGTAAATTTTAGAAAGAAAACTTAGTATAACAGTCCTGGAAGTTGCCTAATCACCAATCAGATGCCTAAATGCAAGAGATTTTCCACAGTGTCTGACAAGAAGTCATGTAACTGTTTTCTTTCACACTCCCTCAACAACACCTTCCGACTGTCAAGGATTACTCAGACAGTGCCTTCTACCATGTCCTCAGTTCATTCCTCTTCCATATCTATTGCTCTCAAAGAACACAAAGATTAATTATATGTTCTTACAGAAACAGGATTAAGATATATGTCTTACTTTTTGTCCACCTCACACAGAATTTGACACATAGTAAGAACTTAAAAACAATCTATATTGTTCTTTAGAGGGTCCCTCTAACAATGTTGAGTTTTATGGTTCTTATGAACAAGAGAGAATATTATGTTCAGGAAATCCTCTTCAGGATAGAGAAGGGCAGGAATGGAATATTCCAGACATTAGGGGCTGTTGGTCATAGCACATCTTCATGGTGGAGGTTAGCATCACTGAGGCAGGGATTGGCCTGTACTTATTGAACTCTCCCAGAGATGGGGAGCCCACTGTGTCAAAAGAAAGCAATACTTAAATAGCCTCAACAGAAGGAAGAGACAGTCTCTACTTTTCCACAGAGATGTACTTTCTATTAACTTCTACCCTGAATCTAATTCTGTCCTATACTAGAGACTTCCCTCTACACACAGGAAGACAATTATAGTGCTTTAACATCACCACCACCTCTAGCTCTTATTTTTTCAGATCACATCTTCCCATTTTTTTCTGTTCTTATTTGTACAGGATCAACTTTAGTTGTTTATCCTCAATGCTCTCTTTAAGAACTGCTTTTGCCAGTATGTCCTTTAATACTAAACAAAGCACCACATGCCTAACTCATGCTTTGCACCAAACAGAACTACCACCTACTGTACTGAAGAACAATACTGTTATTAATACAACATTAACTATTCCTGTAGCCTACTCCTTGGTATCCTTCTATCCATGCTATGAAAGGATGACTGGGAACTTCAGGGGCATTAATGACTGGGTATTTAGCTAGACCGACAGGAAGCCACATGTAAATTCTGCCATCATCCACACATTCCATACTCTCCATGAAAGCCTACAGTTATAAGCAGCTGACTCAAGTAACCAACCTTGCTGATAGACATAAGGCAGCAGTGGGGTGAGGGAGGGAGCTGAAGTGGGGCGCAAGCTTCACCAAGCTCTTCAGGTGCGAAAGGCAAATTTTTAAACTTTCCCTTCTGGCATTATCTAGCAACTGATTTGGATCTGTCCTACGTGTAACACAGCGTTGTCCCAGGAGAACCGGTGTTTTCATACACCTCAAGCAATAAATAAGAGGCTTTGCTGAAAACATTAACACAGAGATCATGGGAAAATTTCCTTCTGCAGTAAACACCTTGGAGATCTGTCAGGGAGCTCAGAGTATATGGCATTTCCATGTGTCTGCTTCTGATTACACAGTCCTGTAGATGAGCTTCTGGCTCAATTAATGTTTTTTTAATTATCACTGTGCTGTGACTTACATGTGAATAGTGTGTCTCATTCTTCCAACGGTAATATGTGTTATTTTAACGAGCTTGAGCTGAACCAACATACTGGTTCAGGCCACCTCCTTGCAGCACAGTAATTAAACTTGATCTATATCATTTCCAACCCAGGAAACCCTTCTCATCAGACAGCATGAACCTATATGGCTTTGTAAATATACTGCAATTATATGCTGTCTAGCATTCATATTTCCTATATGTTGAAATAGTATATTCAAACAAGAAGGTTTTTGGCAGTCCCATCAAAGAAAAGGGCCAGATGCCTTGAGCTATTAATTTGTACTGAATTGAGTCCCGTAATTCCTTGGGAAATGTTTTATATATTTTTCCCATATAGGTTGTATTTGTAGATCTGAAGAGACCTTTGCCAGCTCCTATAGCATCCTAAAGAACTAGAAATATTATTAAATATATGTGAAATAGATTTCTTTCGAAACTTCACAACATGCTACAGTGAGGACTCAAGTCTGGCAACCCAGGAGACCTAGTGGCAACCCAGGAGACATTGCTTTCCATTAATAATGAGCAGTCAGCTGGCTCCAAGGAAGGGACACCATGGAAGCCAGAAAGCAGAGCAGGGGATAGAGCCTGAGAGGAGGGCACCAGGGACCACACGCAGTACGACTCCATGGCCCATTGAGCCACAGCAGAAATATGCTGTAGCAAGCCCCTGCCAACCCAATCAAGTTGACACAATTAAGATTAACAGGAATACTTATTATAAGAATTTCATAGTTAAGGACCAAGAAATGCAACAGATTTCATGATCAGACAGAAAAAAACATGAAAACACTCTAAATATGCCTGTTTCATAATTGGAAACAAATTAGGAGTTCTTGAATATAATTTATGAAAACAACGTAAGAAGATTCACAACACACATAGATGCATGACATGTGAATGAATGACATGTGAATGGTGTGTAGCTTTTACGTGTAGGGTTATTTTTTTGTTGGTGAGCCATTTCCACAGTAATCATGGGAATACTGGCTCTTGATATATGTCTATCTCTCCTCCTACTACAGAACCTTGAAGATCTACTTTCTTACCATTATTTGTTTTCTGTGGCCCAAACTACATACAGAACTCCTACAACTAAGGGCTGGAACAGAAAGAGGATGTACTCATAAAGAAACCCTAACCTCTGGTGGCTAGTCTTGAATGGCTCCCTTTTTGGGTGTATCTGAGAGGATCACAGGGACATGCATGACTTCGGTTCCTGGCCCCTTCATTGCTGTGATTTCTGCCACTAGGCTTCCTATAAGCCATGGTTGGGCATCTTCTATCTACCATGCCCTTCCACCATGATGTTCCTGCACTGGAGCCAAGTGACCACGGACTGCAACCATGAAACAAAGGAAACATTTTCTCCTTTCAGATGTTTACATCAGGTAATATTCTCAGCAACACAAAGATGATTAATGCATAAACTAATCATCCTATGGCTACTAAAGCACAGGACAAGATCTAGGACCTTTCCCTAACTGCCCTGTGAGGAAAGGAGGTTCCTGGAGTTATTTCTCACATAGGTCTGTATTCCTAGGGTAGGTTGGCTACAAGAACAAACATTTTTAATTGCAGTTCCACAAAACTAGACCGTGAGAAGGAATACATGAACAAATTTTAAGTATTAAAATTATGTTAATCACCAACATACATTATCATATGTCCAAAAGTGGTGTTCCAAGACCAACCATCCAATGTCCATTAGCTGTATTTTCAAATTTGCACACTCATGCAATTTAATTCTATCTAACTACTAAGGCAGCCAAGGATGAGATAAAATCACCTATAAAATGTTGCTGACAAAAATATATACTCTGAATCTTACTATGATTACAGAAAACATAAGAAATAGAGGAGCAAGTAAAATAAAAATGTACACTGAAGGGGCCGGGGAGATAGCTTAGTAGAATGAATGCTTGCCTGGCTAACGCAAGGGCCTGAGTTCAATCCCTGGTTCCATAGGAAAAAAAAAAAGTACACTGAGTGAAACTAGCACTTTCACCAACATGCAATCTCAACAGTGCACACAGATTTATGGATTGACTTATTCACTTCAAAGGTACTATTATAAACATTTAAAATAATCAAACTGAAATCATTACAGTAAATTCACATAAACACCATACATGTACCTCTACAGTGGTGGTGGCAAACCTGTGGCCCTCATGCCACAACAGCGTACTTGTATTGAAAGTTCTAAAAGCTGTGCTATTGCTTTTCTGTGGTTTTACAATGAGTACACTCTACCTTTAAAATAATTGCCTACCTTTATATTATCTAAGAAGACACTACGCTTTCTGTCTTCTAGATAAATCTTTGAAGTCTTGAGAACTTTATGTTATATGTTATTAGGTCACTTGATTTAGGCTCTATATAAAAGGCTTTGACATAACCTAAACACTTATTGCACCTACTTGTCCTGGTTACTTTTTTTTTTTTTAATGAGAAGAATATATTTGTTGGGGGCAAGAAAACTCCTGTCCAAGAAAGGGACAGGAGAGGGCTCGAGCAGGTAGTCCCCAGGAAACTCTCTCTTCCAGGTACTTTTATAGAGGAAAATCATGTGGTGAAGTGGGTCTAACGTGGTAGAGAACATGGGAACTTGCTTAGGTGGGCATCAGGTGGAACAAAACTATGGTCAACCAATGAGATTATGAGCACCATTGCTCAGGTAAAATTGATTAAATCCTGGTTACTATTTGAATTTTATTTCTCTTGCTCTATTCATCATTGCTTTGGCTTATATCTAGATGTGCCCCAAAGCCTTGTACACCAAAAGTGGGGCTTTTGGGAGTGACTGTATCATGCATATATGATACTGGATCATAGATGTATGATATATCAGTCCACTGATTGGTTCACTGTAGCTCTGGATGTAGGTGATGGACTTACAAAGAGAGAGGACCCATCCAGATGTGGGTGGTACCAGCCAATAGGTTCGCAGCCTAGATGGAATCAAAAGGGAAAGAAGAAGGAAGTCTTGCTGCTCCCTGGCTTCCATGCCATGATTTCTTCCTTCTCTGTCATGCCACCCTGCCTTGGAGCCAACTATCAATGGAAACTCTACAAACCACAAGTAAAACTAAGCCTCCGTTTCAACTGTTGCTTATTCATTCCAGCATTGAAAAAGTAACTAAGGGGAAGGGAGAGATGGCTCAGTAGAATAAGTGCTTCCCTGGTAAGTGTAAAGGCCTGAGTTCAATCCCTGGTTTGGCAAGAGAAAGAGAGAGAGAGAGAGAGAGAGAGAGAGAGAGAGAGAGAGAGAGAGAGAGAGAGAAACTAAGACAATATTGGAGCTGTGAAAAAACAACATACACAGGTCATACTTTTAGACAAAGAAAAAAACATTTCTTTTTTGTATTTTTCTAGGGAAGGGCTTACAGGGTGTTCAGTGTCTCATTACTCAATCAGCCTCGTAGTGATCTGCCTGTTTATAGCCTCCCAAGAGCTGGGATTGCAGGCATGTACCACCACTCCTAGTCTCAATTGCTGTCTCAGCACACCCGGGGGTTGGGGCCAGCATAACAGGCCTAGGGATCAAAACCCCAGCCCCTGCACCTGCTAAGAAAAGTATTATCATTCAACATAAGACTAACATACTCTAAAATGTGAAACAAAGAAAAATAAGTGGAATTATCTACAGGAGGATAAAGAAAGAAAATTTATATAAAATGTTACCCTATTTTCTCCAAAACTGAAAAATATTTCCATACAGTTGAATTTGGTAGCTATCGTAGCTGAGATAGGTGCTGGCTAATGTGCAGCCTTTATTCCAGTTCAGTGGCATCAAGGGCTTGCTTGGCAAAGGGATTTTAAAAGTTACTTGGATGCTTTTAGGTGGCTCTTGCCATGCAGTCAACAGCAGCATGCTTTAGTCTAACCTCACACATGTATATCACATGGAAGGTACCTGGATTGGCCTTCTAGCTTTAAACATCAGTCCTACCTAGCTAGAGTAACCCCAGTTACCCCAAGTTTTGTCCTCTTCTGGCTCCTCCTCCTTCCTACCAATTCATCTAACTCTTCTTTTGCAAACTGGGAAACATTCTAGTACCCAGGCATCTCAGCAAGAGTTCTGCCAACCTCCCAAGCATTTCCTTCCATACTGCCCCTATGGAAAACTTACCAAAATCTTGCCTTACTTCTAGTCACATTATTTTATCTAAAAGAAACAGTAATACTCTGGTTTCTCTTCACATCGTATAAATCTTTCGCCTTAAAAGAAACAGTATTCCATGAACAAAAAAGCTTAGAAAACATTACATATTATATTCCCAGTTTTGGAAATTTCCATACAAGTCCCCCAGTGAATAAATCTACTTATATTTGTTTAACTCAGTGTGGGACTAATATATTTGATTTTGAAGATCCTTTTATTTATAACATCTGTTAATATGGCAAAGAAACTATATTCTGAGGAACACAATGAAAAGCATTACAAAAAAGGCACTTAATCAGATAAAAGACAATTATAAAGGTACTTATAAGTAGATTAATGGAAATTAAAAGAGAAAGACTAGAAGAAAACCACTGGGCTCTTCAAACCTTTCATGCTCAAGAGTTTATCAAAGAATTAGAAAACAAAGGGCCAGCCAAATAGCTCAGCATATTAAAGTGCCTGCAAGTAGGTGCAGAGGCCAGGGATTCAATCCCAATCCATGGGCCTGCCATGCCAGCTCCACCCACAGAGCACACTGAGAGGGCAAATGAGACTGGTTGTGGTGGCATATGCTGTGGCATATCCCAGTACTTGGGAGGCTATAAACAGGAGAATCATCATGTGTTCCATCTAGTACTGAGACCTGAACACCCTGTAGATCCTTCCCTAAAATACAGAAAAAAAAAAAAAAGAATTAGAAAACAATCTGGATCTATTTTCATTATGAAAATGAAGCTGAAAAAAAATGAGACAGTTGTAATTCCAGAAAACCCTGACAAGGCTGGAGTGGACTTTTATGCAAATAAATGGGAATTTAGTGAAAAAATATGTAAAAGTCTTTAATTTCCGCAGCAAAGTCTATACAGGAAGAAATATAGAAGACACAACTTGGCAGCACTGATAAAAAAGTAATTGGGGATTTTCATCAAAGCTAAACTCAGTTAATAGAATTATGAGACGCTATAATTTTAGGCTGCCCAAGTCCGCAGCATTCCGCCTGATGAAGCTCCGCTCTCACCCCCACCGGCATGCTTGCCAGACCACACCTGGCGTTGCATTCAGACCATGTATTAACACTAAGAAAGAAACAGACCCCTGAGGACCTCCAAATGAACAGCAGCATCTATTCGGAAAGTAAACACAACAGGGAGAATGTTGGGTGATTTCAAACACTTGGGGACTTGTCAACCAACATGGCACTCAACTTGTTTTTAAGGATACAGGGTAGAGATGCTCCTAACTATTGTGTGCAAAGATGAAAAGACATATTGCAACAGATCAGCAAAATTGGCCTTTTTGTCACCAAGGAAACACAACGATCGGATGCAGCATAAGTCTAGGTAACCTCTGATCACCCTGCCAGCACTGAAACCCTGCGATACCAACAGAAACCAGGCCTGACGTGACATGTCTGCCATCCTAGCCACTTGGAAGGCAGAGGACTATTGGAGCCCAGAAATTCAAAACCATTCTGGGCAGCACAGCAAGACTCAAGCTCAAAAATAAATAAGTAAATAAAATAGGCAGAGGTGCCATCACCCTGGGCAGATAATACTTTCAAGGACAACGCAATATGCATCATTTGGAAACAGGAAGCTCTGTGATTATGGCAGCCAGGATCTGGACACTGACTCAGGAGAGCTGCCTGTTCGATTTCCAGAGGTTTTCAAGCCTCCTGTTAAACACAGCCAGTATTAAAACTTCAATAACATGAACTTATTGTAAAGTAAATTATATTTTTAAACATATCTAACAACACTGAAATATCACTTCCTGATATCACTTTAACTTAAAATGGACTCTAGTGAGATATGTGCACACTAAAAATCTGTAAGTTCTTTTTGGAGTGGCTGAACACCTATTATCAGCAGTTCATGTTGGCAACATATTTAGTTATAAAATATTTATTAAGCTCCCCCATGTACACTTGAGGCCATATGGAGCTGAAGGAGGAATAAGTAATCTCCCTCAAGAAACAGGAAAAGCAGGCGCAGGGACCAGTATCTCAGCCCTCACCAGGGATCTGCCTTCTCATTAAAGTGTGACTATCTACACAACAGGATGTTCTGCAGCCTTTAAAAAGAGCAATGTGAATCGGTTTGTCTAGGGAAATCACCAAACCCACACAAAAACTGTTACGAGGCACAGAGATGCGGTACTGGGTACCATATGAATTCAAAGGGTTGCATGTGGCACACAGGTGTATTATTTAATGACTTCAACTACGCTGGCACCAAACATGCAGAAGTTGCTCTTGAGACAAAGCTTGATCATGAGGCAGCAGGTGGGGCCGCAGGTGGAGAGCAGAGGACAGCAGCTGGCACAGCGGCAGCCAAGAGAGAATGCTAGAGCAACCCTTCAAAGGGTATAATCCCAGAGGCAGCCTTTTTGGTCTAGTTTAATCTCTGTTCTCCCAGAATAGCCTCCAGTTGACCATGTACCTGCCTTATCACTGGGTTCACTCTAAAGCATGCTTTCTTTTTTCTAATTAATTAATTAATTAATTATTTATTTATTTATTTATTTATTTGGTACAGGATCTCACTACACAGCTCAGACTGGTAGTGATCCTCCTGTCTCAGCCTCCCCAGTGCTGGGATTATAGGCATGCTCCACCATGCTGGGTTTCAGTGGTCAGCATGGTGTTCCTGGGGTTCTAGGATGACACAGCATGTGGTACCATGGATCCAACTCAGTTCCTTGTGCCTGCCAAGCAGGCATTTAGACTGCCAAGCTATCTCCCCAGCCTCAAAGCATGCTCCTCATCTGGGGGTGATTCTACTTCCCCCAGAACACTTGGCAGAGACTAGACATGTTGTGATTATAAAAAATCAAGTACAACCAGCACTTGGGTATGTAAAGGCCTGGGGCAATGGGCAACACCCTGTGATGCCCAGGCCAGCCCCCCAAAAGACCTAGAATCAGCCCAAAGCATCAGTAATGGGGAGAAGACACCCTCCTCCACAGCCTCTCCCAGCCGCCTGACTGGATCTCTGTTATTTACAACCAGGCAGAAGCCAGCCAAGACCCAGAGACCCTGTCTTCACTAGAAAATATGGTCACAGACTCCACACCAATGTTCATGGGAGCCAGTCTGGCTCCTTAAAAATAACTGCTAGGAAGGTAGCATGGGGCGGGGTCAAAAATGAAACACTTGACCTAACAACAGGCAGTGACCATCTCTCCTCAGAAAAATCACCACATCACTGTCACCTGCATTTCTGTAAAATATCACAATCCTAAGTAGTGAAGTTTTTCTAAGAACTTTCACTTCTTAGAAAAAAGTGAAATTTTAAAAAATACTCTCACATGCCCACTTCTTTGCATAACATGGTGCTATTTTAGGAGCTGTTGTAAGTGAACTGGAATTAGGAGTTCAAATACCAATTAGCACTAGCTTTCAATCCATTAATATTGGCCAGAGCTGGCTACAGGCTATGTTTTTTTAACTTTTAATTCTCCTGGAGTCTTCAGTCTGCTTATCTGACACAATTAGTCCTTCCCAAGAGCTTAGAGTCTATTTATTTCTCTAAATAGTATGGCACATGTCTCTAAATAGTATGGCTGACCCCTAGTAAGATGCAATAAATACTTTATTAGTTAATTCAATAAAAAATAATTTTAAAATACCCATATACATGGGGCCTTTCCATCCTTGCCAAAGCTGACAGAAGTTAGGGCATACCAAAAGTCAATGGCCACCCACCATGTTATTTTTAAGATACTAATATTCAAAAATACTTGACATTTAGAATTCACTCCTTGTTTCCTTTGTAATATGAGACTACTAGAACAAAAGTTACTTCAAAATGACAATGTTTTTGCTGAAAAAGCCACCAATCACCATACAGTTTATGCATCTTTGTCTGCCTCATCAGCCCCTATTCTGATTTCATCTTTCACCCTGTGCCGGCAGCTGTTTTCCAGCTTCAGCTGCTCTTCTGCCAAAATCCCAGTGGCCTTAGCCAAAAGGTGCACAACTGTGGCAGGTAGGAGTAAGAGGCAGGTGCTCACAGTGTCACACAAAACCAGCAGTGGAGGTAGAAAGACACCAAACAGGGAGGGATCAAATGGCCAGGAACGAGCAAATCGCTCTTGGGAAGTGGAGGCTAAAGCCAAGTTGCCTGAAGCAGCAACATGTGGGAAAACAGGATGAGAATGTGATGGCAAAATCCATGGAAAATCCGAAGGAGGAGATAAGGTACTGAAGTCAAAGCCAAGCCCGCTGAAACGACAGCACGGATTCCAGATGCAGCCCCGCACGCCCACTCCGGGCAGATCAGGGCAAATGCACCCTGCAGAGGACTTGCTTCTGCGCACGGCCAAGGGCCCTGGGGCTGCCCTTTATCGACGTTCTCCAGGAATAATGAAGAATTTGTGTCTTTCCTACAGGAAGACACTGGATATATTTGTAGGTTATAGAACAACTATCATTTATGAGGCAAACTTTTAAATATAGTAACCAAGTTGGTATAACACATTGTGTTCCTTCTGTTGCTAAATATACACGGTGACAAATATAAAACATGAGTATGGAACTGATTTATTCACAAGCATTTTTTCCAAATCACAATGTAATCCTTTGCAAAGTTTGTTAACATTAAAGAGTGTCTTTAAACCCTATTTTCTTAATGTTCTAGTTATTTTATACCAGACATTTACAACAACCACTATAATTTATCAGTGAAGAAATGGGAGAAGGCATGATGTAACTGCCTGAGCATAATTACCCAAAACTCAAGGTGGGGAGCAGCAACTCTTTCTCTCACATTAGTGAAACCACTCACTGATACCTAAACACAGGAATCAGAGTCTTCTAAGGTGGTTTCTACTTGAAACAAATTGTCAGACCACTTATATAGATGACACCAGTAATACAGACTCAGCAGTCAATACTACTTGGATAGGCCTCCTATACAAAGTGCAAAAGTCCAAGCTAAAAGAATTCCTTTAAATAACAAATGGTGTGTGTGTGTGTGTGTGTGTGTGTGTGTGTGCGTGCATGCGCGCACACGTGCGTGCACAAGCGCATGTGTATTGTAGATTGAATTCTGAGACTCTGCATCCTGGGAGAGCTTTCTACCACCAAGCTACCTCCCCCACCCTCCAATTATTGACTTGAACAATAAGAAAATTAAATGCCACATAATCCATAGAACAATTGGAACATGAGAAGAGATAGAGTAATAATCATTGCTACCATGATTTTTTGAGCTTACCACAAAGAATTGGTTCCTGCATAGTTGCTTTAATAATACAAAACAAAAAATTGTGCTCCAGTGGAAAACTATGTATTGTCCAAACTACACCTTTCCTAACTTATCTGATTACGATCCTCTGAGAGCTATTTTATAACTATAAATTGTAGATAATAGCAAAACAAAAATAGTTCTTATCTACAGATATGCAATTTCTTTCTGACTTTTCTTGGTCACTGTGGAAGTATACAGTTTGGCCTCCATTTATATATATAAATTTCCATTTTCCTGGGCCACAAATATACTGCTTTAAATTTTCCTTTGAACTTGTTATAACCTATTAATAGTATCTTCTTTAATAATTTAAATAAAATTTTTAACATGTCTATTTTACTACTGCATGGAAATTGTGATTTTACCTTTAGAAGAAAAGTATCTTTTGGGGGGAGGAGGGGCATTATCAGGCCCTTGCACTTGCCAGGGAAATGCTTATTCCACTGAACCATCCCCCCGGCCCAGAAAAGTATCTTTTAATGATAACTTTTGAAGGAAAAAAAAGATCACATTTTTAAATCTGAGGTTAAATGTTGCTCTATGTCATTATTGTCTCCTTGGTTCTGCTGCTGGGCTGAAACTAAGTACACTTGTTGCCCAGGAAACCCTGGAGCTTTGGAACCCAAAGGCAATGATGACAACCAAGTAGGACGCTGACAGCAAGGCACTCTGACAGTGAGGTAGCCCCTTTACCAAGCTCCATCCACAGAGGGACACAGAGTTCACCTAAAGTTAATGCTCTTGCTAGAGAAGAGCAGGAAGAAGAGACCCCTGCGTGGCCTGGCAGGACCAGGGTCCTCATGTCAAGCATAGGTCTTTCTTGTAGCTTCACAACACATGGCACCTGTCCACTCCGCCAGCAACAGATCCCACCAGGCAATCAATGCCTGTTCCATGAGAAAAAACATGTGGCATCGCTTCTCTGTCCATGTATGTGTCTGCTGTGTTCATTCTTGGTTTTCAGGAATTCAACAACTTATTAATCTCATCACATCCTATAAATGTGAAAATAGCGTGAATGCTTAAAAAGCTAGCAACACATGATTACAATTAAGCAAAAGTGGAGACTTGTAATAAATTGAAAATGATGAGAAAATGACATCTGATACACATAGAGGATGTATGTGATTGATTATAGAGTTCTTTCTGGATCTTTGCTTGAGGATTAAAGATAGGATTAAAGGTTTTTGATTCAAAAAGTTGAAGGATTAAAAGAATAAAAAACAATTGAGTCTAATGTGTCATGGACTCTCACACACACAAAAACAAAATAGACCTCAGGCCTCTCAATTCAAGGATACCTTTTCCTGGAAGAATAAGCAAAAACTTTCAATCCCAAAAACGTCAATATACATTTTACCACCAACACATAGTATTCAGAACTTGATTGTACAACCAAACCAGTACTCAGGAAAGTACCCTGACGAGTAGCTGAAATATAGAGCATCAGATAGTTTTGCCCAGAAGAAAACTACACAAGAACATAAAAGCCCTGGTTTCTTGATGGATGTAATTTCTCAGGGCTACAGCTTGTTGAAAACGTCCAGATGCACAGCACGTAGAGAAGAGCTAAGCCACCCTGACAGGCAAGCTGCTTCAGCTCCTGGGAAACCATCAGTTTCTGCAGGAACTGGTCATCAAATTCAGGGGGATACAGTCTATCTGGTCAAATCTCTTTCATGTAGCTCACAAAAGGTTTGTTTGACATATGTGATTTTTCCAGCCTTTCTTATTTGATCAACTTTACCATCTTTTGCTGTTTTTCTGATAACTGACTGCTTGGGGAAGGCCAAGTAGCTAGTTTTAAAAAGGAGAGTCTTTTTCTCTTTTAAATTTCCTTAAATTCTTAAGTTGAGACTGTGTATTAAAAAGAAAATAAATTGTTCACCAAAGCCCAAAAATATATAAGTGGCTGGGCAGTTCCATGCTGTGTCCTACAAGACGGAGGAAATTCTTTGCTCAGCCAAACAAATGTCCACAGCCAGCTTCTCAAGTAGCAGTCAGCACTGCTGATGACAGTGACATGCACTTCCGTGGCAGACATGGCCTTTCAATTTCCCTCCTGCGATGCTTGCTATTGTATCGTTGTACTGAGCTTTGTCCTTTCTCTGTGAAATGTGCTGTGTTATTCATTCACAACTGGCTAAAATATTTTTAATTTCTAGAGATTTTTCCTATGGCTTAAACAGATGCATAATTCCTGTTCTCTCAGTGGGAAAAACATGGCATGGTAAGGAACGTGTATGGACTTTTCCTCATCACTATCCTCTAAATAACACAACATAGCTACTATTTTCATACCATTTACATGATGCTACTATACACAATCTAAAGATGACACAGTACCCAAGAGGGTATGCATAGGTCTTATGCAAATCCTCGACCATGGGATATGAAAGATTCAGTATCCAAAGATTTTGGAATCTATGAAAGTTAGAAAACATACCTTCTTTCATGTACCGAGGCCAACTGTAACTTGGAGGTGAGTGTTTTTTCATGTAACATCTCCTGAACCAAGTATTGTTAGTCAAAACATTAACTGTTGGAAACAAATATATTGAAAGGAGATGGACTGATACAACTTGATGAAATACTGTCATAAGAACATATGGAATTAATTAACACCTAAAAACATAAATTTTAAGAAGATACAGAAAACTCACTCAAAGTGTAATTTGAAGGCTTAAAATACATGACTAAAACACTGAGGGGTATTGATGTTGAGTTTCTAAAATACTGTGGCGCTCTGAGTGATAGTTTGTATACCCAGTTTTCCTCTGGAAGCACAATAATTACTTCTCCTCCTTTGCTAAGAGGACTATGACTCCTTTGAGACAATTACACTGTCATTTTTTTATTCCATCCATTTTAGTAGATAACTTAACTTCCACCACTTCTAGCACTGCTTCTAGCCCAGAATTTTGAAGATGAGGTCTATGCTGGCAAACAGAAGGTATCTGTAGATAGAGCGGCCACGTGACCTGAAGACTGGACTTTGAGCAACTTCTCATGTCCTAAGAAATCCCAACAGTCTCTGGAGATGCTCAAAGGGTCTATCAGGAAAAAGACAGGCAGTGGGGGGAAAGAGTGCATGGGATTTTGGCCTCTAGCCCCCTGACCTCCAAAGTGAATTAGAATGCTTAACACTGTATCTAATTTGACGACTTAGGGTTTCTCGCGATATTTCATTTTTTTTAAATCTCAGCCTTTATATGAAAAGTCGTAAAACCCTTGAACCACTGGACTTGATTCCAAGACTTGTATTAACTTTGATATGCTAGGTTTATAATGTCCTTGGAATGTTTCAGACAAAGGAAAGAGATGAGAATATTAGTGGATATAGAGACAGGCTCTGATAAAAATCCTCAAGCAGCCAACTGTGCGTTCATTATAATCACCAGGGACTTTGAGGGACTCAGACTGTGTGAGTACAAACTACAGCCCATGCCATGGTGCTGAGAAATGAGGCGGTGCACGCAGTCATGGCAGGAGCCCACCCATCATTCCGCATGTGCCAGGACCTGTCCCCAAGGGTCACCTAACCCCACTCATGTTGATAACCATCCTAGAAAGGCAGGTATTTAAGGGGCTTATTTCATTTGAACTTCATCTCCTGTGATTTTAGGTCCCAAATCCTTCAGTAACAAAATAACTTCAGTATCCCCAAGTGCATCTTGGATCCCTAGTACTTGTCAGCATGTCTGGCCTGACTTTAAAGTGAAAAGATTAGTTTGTGTGTGTGGTTTGTGAAAATCACTTTTATCTTCTGATCACAGTTGATTTATAGGGCACAACTGGAGTTTCAGAATGCCTCGGAGGGTCAAGCACACAGCTCACCTTCAACTGCTCCCAGAATTGACCTACAGAAATGATAGTCAAGACAAGTGTCAATTTTCCTGACATAGTTAATGGTAACATTCTAAGGCTCACAAGGGAAGTTACCATAGAAGCTTCTCTGGCTCTCTATGTCCAGAAACACACAATAATAAGAGCTCTGACAGAGCAGGCTTTCTAAGTATTGTGGTAGGGAAATAGGACTCTGAGAATTTCAGAGTTGGGGTGAGCAGTGCCCTTTCTAATACTTAACTCTCATGGGGGTTCTTTGGGTGAAAACAAAGTAGACTGTCCTGGCCCAGCCATTTCTAGTTAGACATATTCTGGCTTTCAATATTCTAGAATGTACAAACTAGAGATGACTACAACACATTCAATTTACTTAGCCATTGGACCCAAATGTATAAATAATACTTTAAAGTGTGCTGACTGTATCCAAATAGAACAAAAATGTAGTGTCCAGAAGAGTAGCTCTTCTAACACCTAAATTATTAATATCCAAATGAACAAACACAGTTTGGGCACATAAGGAGTCATACCTTACTAAACGTACATTACTAAGTCATACATTACTGACTCATACATTTCTAAAATACGCCTTTATGGCAAAGATGAGTTTAACAATAATACTAAGGAGCAGAATGCAAGGGAAAATAAAAGATTCATTTAAACTCTCATTGAAGGCAATTAAAGCTAAAATGGAATCTCCAGTGGCAACAGCATCAGAAGCATAACAGCGATTCCACACAACTCTAGAGCCCAAGAAATTACAAAATGGAAGTACAAACACTCTCCCAGATTGGTGCATTTAATTACATTTGTCTCATCTGTTCTACTATGGGAATCTTAGGCTATGAATTTACCTACTGAATAACTACATTGCTCCACTGATATAAAGGTAAAATTTACAGTTCTACATTCTTTGAAGTATCTTAAAGCTTAGGGGATTTTCTAGTCTTCAAATCCAGATGAAGAAATTAATAGCTTCCTCCCCCAAATTGTTTCCATTGAAACAGAAGTCAAGGAATAGAAGTCAACTAGGAATCTCACTGGAAAGAAGCTGGAGAGAAGGAAATTTGCTATTCAGCTCAGTTCCTCCTCCTTGTGGTCACAAAGGGGAGGTGCCTGTCACCAAGTGGCGTTTCCTCAAGGAATCTAAATAAATGCCTTACAGAGATGACTGGGAGGAAGCAATGATGCCCATAGAGAGGGCCTGATTTGTAGGTGATTTCCACTACATTTCATTCTTCTGCATTTTTCTTTTAAAAAAGTCAGCTTTTAAAACAATATTTTTGATTACAAGATTGCTGAACAAATTTCCAAAGCAAGCAATAACTATTGATGTCTAAGAATTAGGCATGCGTGTGCATAACAGGCATTTCAGCACAAAATCGTCAGGGTCTGAGTGTTACATACCATGGTGCATTAAACCACGGCTCAGAACTTCACCCATCTCCACCAATCAGAGGGGGAGGGTATGCTTTTATGTTTAACCATTATATACTGGGCTTGCGCCTGCAGCCTAGACTGACTCATACATTGTTTTCACATCCTCAACTTCTATCAAACCACCAAGTAATGTTTATAACATGGTAAGATGGAACTAAGATATTTTCATGATAGGTTGTGGATAGTTTCCACTCGTGATAACTGATTGATGTTATTTGAACGTCTAGCAAGTTTCCCCTTCAGCAGGAAATGCCCCCCTGGGTTGCCAAGCAGTCCAGATTCTGGCTTCTTTCCCCACCAGCTTGCTGCCTAATTCTGTGGATGAAACATGTCCTCCCCTGCCTGACATGCAGATATTGTTTTGGTTAATGCCATGAAACTGGTTTTGCACAATTGCGAAGCAATCAGAAGCACAGCAGGTTATTACGGCCTCCTACACATTCCCTGGATGAACTAGAAGAGTTCATCAAACCTCTTACTAAATCTATGCCCTTCTCTTCAAAAATCCCCAGCTGAGGCAAGAACAGAATCATTAATGGAAGAAAGAGAAAGGGACTATTTGAAGTAACATCTTCTTAATGACTCAGACAAGAGAAAATAAGAACACTGCTCAAAGAGGCCATTTGTCCTTGGTCCTTTGGACAGCAGGGCATTTTGCTGGCTGTCACTACTGGACAAGTAAAACTACTACACCCAAACTGTTATATTCATATGAACAGTTTTACGTGCGTGCACAGAGACACTCTAAGCCACATTGTCATTTGGTCTTCCAAGAAGGTAATGTCTTCCATTCCATTTAAGTAACATTACGGCATTTCATTTTGCTTTTCTTTGTACAAACTGCTTGCATGTCATCTTACATAATTGAACATTACCATCTCCTTACTGAATGTACTCTTTCCATCACTGTGTGGCTTGATAGAAAAAAAAAATGCATAGTATAAGAGAAAATCTATGTTGATAGGAGATACAAGTTTACACGATAAATTTATGTTATCAAAGTAGTTCGAGGTTTTTAATTGAACCCAGGGCCTTTAGTGTAAGCTACCTGCTCGGCTCATCATTCAGAGGCAGGTTGCCCGGGCCGAGCTCATTAGCAAAAGGTGTTCCAACTCAAGGCCATGATTGACATTTATTTCCACTCTTAAATGACAAAAATATACCTCTAAATCAGTCACTTGCTGACATTATGAAAAAGAGGTACTTTTCCTGCCTTTTACTTCATATGCCAATCATTTTCATGTACTTAGAGGGTAAATAAGGACCTCAGCAAATATCTAGAATGGTTTTTTATCTCTAACCTCTAAGCAGATGACTATGTACACTGTCTTTAATGATTATCGCTGGATGAACTAGAAGAGCTCATCAAATTCTGATAAAAATAAAAGCTCTAACAGTGGATAACAAGCAGGCAATCAAGAAAAATAATAGTAGTGTGCTTTGGAGTCCCTGACCAAAATCCCTTCCATTTATGTAGATACTAGTTTTAAAAAATTAACTGGTATTTACAGTTAATTACAATTTATCGACAGTGGCCAGGTTCTCGGTTCAGTGGCTAATACGCAAATGGCAAATGTCTCCTGTTATTCAACCTAAACTCATTCAGGAATGAGTGAACAACCACCCAATCGTCCTCCTAGCTGCGTCATCTTCTATGAATTGAGTCACTTGTTTCAGTGTGGCTGTAGTTCTGCTCTACCAGCTACCAGTGTACCTTCGCCTACCCATTAACTCTTAGAAAGCCAGAAGTCAAGTGAGGCTATTCAAATTAGCTTGTTATCCACTGTTAGAGCTTTTATTTTTATCAAACACTAGATTTGCTCCTATAGAGAATTTCTAAAAAGGTACTCCACCTTCAGAGGAAAAAAAAATTTTTTTAACTAGTATTTACAGAAATGGAAGGGATTTTGGTCAGGGGCTCCAAAGCACACTACTATTATTTTTCTTGATTGCCCCTTGCCACATCTGTGAACTCATGTTACTGTTAAATATCAGCCTCACTAAAGTGGAAGCTCCATGAGGCCAGACGCCAAGGCCACCTCATTCATGAGCACGCTCCTAGCACCTGGTTCAGTATCAGGCCAACAGATAGTGGCAAACTCATTTGAACCAGAGAACTAACAAAGGCCTTTTGACATCATTGCCCAACACTCTTTGGAGACATGAAAAACTTTGAAAGGCCATACCTGGGCAGGATTTGTCCAAGACTGTGTAAGATGTTAATGACAAAGCTGAGTACTTTGGATCCTTTATTTCCCACGCACATGCTTCATCTGGCCCACCCAGAGGCTACACTACTAGTGAGAACAGCACTGAAAACACTGATCTAAACATCTCTGGGTTGGTTGACTGATACTCTCTGTTACTTATCAGGGGGACCATGGAATCTCTTCCATAAATATTCTTGGTGTACACATACTTTATATAAAACTCTAAGAACAGAACCCAAGACAGAGATTTACAGCCATCGTGAAGAATCAACTGATTCTTTCCTATGAAGTTCAAATTTTATGCAGGTCAAATATCAATATCAGCTATTTTTCTACAGCTCAATGACTGTTCAATAAAATATCCTTTTTGACGATACATACAGGCTTTTGTAGTATATTATTTAGGGTTTCTTTTAAAAACAAATATTTTTAAAAGCAGAGTTCCTCTTGAGCTCAGAAAAAAAGGAAATGTAGATTATCAAGGAGTACACAATGATAGAAAACTAGATGTAGTGACAGGTGCCCAATAATAAATTTATTAGTAGTATTACGACTGGTAATTGTAATTGTAGCCCAATGAATCATTTTGAAAGTCTGAAAATGATTCAGATAATTAATCTACTTTTTGTAAATTTCAAAATAGTTATGAAATTTAAGTTGGCATTAAAAGTTAAAAATAAACTTTTTACTATTCATGCTTTTTTCTTTTGTTTTGGTAATACCAGGGGTTGAACACAAGGTCTTACACAGGCCAGGCAAGTACTCTACCACTGAGCTACCTCCCCATCACTTTTCCTTCTACCTTGAGATAGGGTCTTACTAAGATGCAAAGGCTAACTCCAAATTTGCAGTCTTCTTGCCTTATTTCTCAAGCCTCAGGAGCACAGGCATCCAGCACCACCACACACGCCCTCCTCCTCCTTCTCCCACACTTCACCTAAAATGTCAAAAGTGCTCCCTGTAATTTTTGTAAAAATAATTTAGAGCACTAATATAAATATCTATAGAACACCAACCTTCACTGATGTAGCAGTAAAAGTACAACAACTATGATTATCTGTATGAATGATCTATGGGTTAATTAAGCTTAGTGTTTTATCAAAGATCTGCCATTCATAAGGTATTGGGTTCTGAGCAAGTTACACGTTAACCTGCCAGCCTTAGTTTTCCCATCTATAGAGTCAAACAGCACCTTAGGAAAAGAATTGCACTTAGTACTTAATGCATACTAATGTGCCAGACCTTTTACATTATCACTCTATGAAAAAGATATTATTAGCCTTAGGCAGGTTGGGGGGACTGGGCCAGAAAGAAGTTTGCTAATTTTACTAAGGTTACACAGTTATTTTTAGTACCAAATTCATGGTTCTAATCCAGAATTATCCAGCTCCAAAATCAACATTCTTCAATCTTCCATAAACTCTGGTCTTTTGATTTCTTCGGGGGCGACGTGAATCCTGACCGTTAGTATTTTAGTCACCTTGAGTCCCAGCTTCCTCATCTATAAAAGGAGATTACTAGTACTTAACTCTCTAGGTAGTTTTATGAAAATTTAAGAGTGGATCTGCTACGATTACAAGCCTTGCAGTGAAGACTTTATCATCCATCTCCTGCAGAAGTGCCTTTCTATGTATATATTTCAAAAATCTATACATTTTGTAATTTCCTTGTGACCTACCTGGATAAGCTTCCTTGGGACAGAGATCTAGCAAAAGTGATTACAGTGAACCCAAACAACCTGGCTTTACTTCTCAGCTATCAAGTCCTTGGCTCTGTGGCAATGACTGTCAACAAGAGTGTCAACTTCAAGGGGTGGGCATCTGTCCACAGGAACTGAGCTGTGGTCACAGACTTGCCTCACTCTGCCCCACCAACAGATGTCGGGGTGACAACTCTTAGTCACTGCGAGCCAAGGGTAGAGCCAACCAGGTGGGAAGTGCTGTATCTCCTTTCTAATCCTCTTGGCCTGCCTGTTCATTCCCTACAACAATACCTCACTGACCACACTTCAAAATTGCTTGTTTTCTCTAGGACCCTACATTCAACAGAGCACCTCAATTCTGATGTCTGGTGAGTCCACAAGCAAAAAGGAGTATGTCTAAATGTACGGTCTGCCAGCAAGAATCTGTTTGCTTCCCTGTCTTGGAAGGCACACCCTCAAACATTACCTCACATGTAGCCAGGTAAAAACTGATGTGATGTGGAGCTCTAGTGGTGGCAAGAATGTAGAGCAGTTGTTACATGAGAAAAAAAAAAATCCAAGAAAAAAACACCACTTATTATTAATTACCATGTTAAAATGAATAATAGTTCCAATCATCTTCAGTAAACTGAATGGAATTGTTTTCTTCCAGATTACAAATTAGACTTCAATAACCAGCCCACCTTTGACACCATAAAGCAGTAATATCCCCTCAGAAAATGGACCTCAGGTCACGGAGGTCACTTTTCTCCTTTCTACCAAATTTGTTTAGCCTCCTATTGAACACCAGCTACTTTACAGAGAGTAGCAAAAATACTTTATATGAAAAAAAAAAATACTAGGCTCATGAAAAGGTAGCTATCAAATGGTTCCTCTTCTGAAGAAACTTAGGTCATAAATAAAAGTAAAATAAAGGAGATGGGTAGGAAACAAAAAAGAAGTCTGGCTGGAGGTATCGGAAGGGTCCAGGGATCAGAATGGATCAAGATATACTATATATACATAGTAATTCCTCAACATGAGTGTAACTGTTAACGTCTTGCATACACTCATCATAACTTTTTAAACACTAGACTGCAGTGATATGAGTGTGAAGTCTTGTATGTCCAACTGTCTAGGGAGTTTGAATAAGAGGCTGATGTGAGTTAATTCCTGTGCTAGCAGTGCCTTTCTTGAATACCCAACTTTGGATATCTTTCCAGCATAAAACAACCAAGAATAAGATACACAAGGACAAATGTAAACATTTTATTTTCCTGTACACTAATGTGTCTTCTCAATCGAAAGTCTTTGATTAAAATCATCAAAAGAATATGACGTTCTTTCATGCTGTACAACTCAGAGTTGCTACAGTATTTAAAATTTTTAAGTGTGGTTTAGGTATTTCAAAACAAGTTATCATGTGAGGAAATAAAAATCACAGAATATAAGAAAATAAGGAACTGGCCTTTCATATCCTGTGTCACTTTAAAATGGGAATATGTTCTAAGAGTTGTGTCTTTAGATGATTTTATCACTAGACAAACATCACACAGTACATATACACAAACTAAGGTGGCCTAATGTCTTGAGGCCACAACAACTCTGGCACTACCATCATCCCTGTAGCCTGCGAATCACTGGAATGTCCTTGTGCAACACAGGCCTATACAAGTCCATTCCCTTGACCATTAAAGAAAATGTAAGAGACTCAATCTCTACACATAACAACAAAAGAAACTAAAGTATTCACAAATGCATTAATAGCATTTATCTGAAAAACACCTCAAGAGCCACAGGGCTTTTGGTTTATATTACAGAATCTATCTACAGGTGATTATCAAGTCTCAGAGAACTGTGAACAAAGACTTAGCAATTCTAGGGGAAGAGATGTGATTCACAGAGGTTTCTCTTCTCTGTCCTGTTATTATGCTATCATTAACACAGTTCCCTAAAACCACCCAGAAAAAAAGAATGGTTAAAAAGATGACCCTTTCCTGAGAAATCATTAAGGAGAGTTTGTGACACAAAGCTCAAGATACAGAACTAATGTCCTTTTAGTCTTCATCTTTCACTATGGAATAAGAAAGAGAATTTTTTTTGATAGAGTCAGGGATAAAGCAAAGCAGTCTAGGTGTTTTCTAACATAATTGTGTACCAAAGGATAAACAGAAACATGCATCAGTGCAACATTACCAGAATCTAACAATTCTACAGTACTTTTCACCACATTAATTTCATAAAACTAAAGAATATTCTCAGTCTGTGAATCTAAGCCTTTGTCTTGGTACATCATCTTGCCCCTATTTTCCATGGTAATTCTCTCCATCTCTTTTGCTTTCCCTACCAGACCTTGGTATGCTGCTTACAATAATATCTGAGGCTTTATTTGCCATCCCTTTGACTGAGACATGTTGATTTTATTAAAGCAAGTTGGGTCTGCATTCTTTCTTTACTGCTATTACAGGTAGAGTTGACAGACACAGGACTTTTGATTTCAAATGCACCACTATGGAAGAGACCTTGTTAATAAGTTCCATTTTACCTGCTGGGCAGTTACACTCTGAAGGTGCTTCTCTTGCGATTCTTATTTTAGCCATATGTTCATAGGATTTCTGTAGGAAGAAAAGAGGCATAAACAGTCATCAGTAGCACTGTAGAGGAATGAATTCCTTGGGGACTCTGGCCACATGCCTGATTCACCAGCATTTCAGAGCTTGCATGACTAACATTTACATATGTACTTGGATCTTAGTCAAAAGGTAACTGTACCCAAGCCCTAAAAAAAGACAATGACCAGTGATAGGGTAGCAAGATTGCTGGATTTGTCTACCACCTTTCTCCATTCAGCCCCACCACCCTCTCCCTTGGCTGGCCTAGACATAAACAGTCAATGCCAAAACCTGGCACTAATTTGTGCACTTCTAGATAAACTGAGGCCCAACAACAACAGCCACTCTTTTACACATATTGTGCTGCCGCCAAACAGCCTCTATTGAAAAAGCAACTTCCAACATTGCCCAACTCTCCCCTAAAGCTATCCTTAAACATCGTGCAGATTCCTTTCAATTCACACCTCCAACAGCTCTGGGTTCACAAGTACCCAGCATTGCATCAAAAATAAAGCTACTTTGTAAAAAATTTAAACTTTTAGTATGAGAAGGTTCAATAGGTGAAAATGTGGATTTTAAATCACATATAGGATTACTTCACTCTTCAGAGCAATCGCCTTTTGTGCATTAATAACACCTCTAACTCCAACCTCCATATAAGACGTGAAGCATTTAACAGATGCTATCTCTGCAAGGAATATTGTTCATATAACTGAGAGAGTCACACAAGACTCCAGAAAACTAGAGACAGAATGTCCCCTGCCATACTGGCCACTTTTCTTCCCCTTCAACCTCCCACCTCCCACGTATGTTTGGCAAAGAAACATTAAGGTGGAGCGGGGACGATGACAGACTTAGTGGTGTCAAGAGACATGCATTTGTACAAACACATGCCACACGCGCCTGACCCAGCTGCACACAGGCAAACCAGGTGTGCACACAGAGGGGCTCTCAGGCTGCTCCTGAATCCAGACTCCTGTGGAACAAGCTACCCACGTGCAAAATACCCCGGTCTCGCACACCTGAGCCAGAAGGCGCTCCACTTTCTCCTGCACCACGGCCTTCAGCTGATCCAGGGTGTCAGGCAGCAGATGGATGGAGGGTGCACCTTTGGCAGATTCCAGGGCTGCGACCCTCGCCTGGAGGTCACAGGTTTTCACCCCGAGGTACAAACACGAAGTCAGCGCAACCACGGACAGGAGGGCAGAGAGGGCGGTGCACGGGGACGCGGCGCGAGTGCAGCGCCAGGCTGGGGGCTCTGCGGACCCTGGCTCCCGCGCCGCGCCCTTCCCTACGGGCTTTTTCGGCAGCATCGCGGCGGGGGTGGCGGGCTGAGCTTCGCCTTCCCCCTCGGGCACCCGCGGGGATCTCAAGAGTCGCGCGAGGATGATTCCTGCGAAGTTCGTTCTTGAGACTGCAGGCGCTGCGGTGGACCGACACCGGCTCAGCAAAGGGACCGGCGCGCGAGGAGCATCCTGCGGCGCGGGAGGAAGAGGCACATGCGCGCCGCCCACCTGGCGGGGCCGGGACACCCAGACCTGTTGCTTAGCTTACTTCTCTCATCTCTGTTGGCCGAGATTTGTCCACGCGAGACCTGTGGCCCACCTGGATGCAGGTCCCAGAGAGCGCAGCCCACGAGGAGTGGCTGAGGGCACTGGTAGAACCAGGATAGTCCAGGAGCTAACGCAAGGACCGAGGCTGCCCAAAGCGTCTCTGTAGCGTCGCACTTGCGAGCCTTAAATACCCTCCGGGATCCTGGAGTGTAAGTGCGTGAGGACGCCCCGCCCAAGCCCCGCCCCTTCTGGCCTTATTAGCATAATATATTCACCTTCGCCCCACCCGCCCTGGATCCCAAGGGGCGGGAGCGGAGCGGGAGGTCGGTTATTAACATAATATATGCAAGTACTGTACCCGGAGCAGCTGCCCTGATTGGACAGGAGCTCAGCGCCCCTCCCCCACCCACCGAATAACTTCAGCGTACGGGATGGCCAGAGCCCGGGGCCCTTAGTGGGGTATGCGGAGTTGGAGTGTCAGACCCAGCCCAGCCTGCAGGCCCCCACCACTGCATCCCGCCTGGAAGTGGGGCGCTACCTCCAGTACTGCAGCCCCTAGCTCTTTGGCCTCTACTGACGCAGTCCTGGGACCCTCCTCCCTCAGTCCGATGTTTCGCTGCCGCCCCCGCCCAGCCGTGCTCCGGGTCCGGATAAGGGTGCTAATGCATTTTCCTGACTCCTTGCTTTGTAGGCTTGAAAAAAGGAGTATTGGGGCACTCGCATTGTTCCGGAGTTAGAAAAGGACTGAAGAATGAGGTCAATTTTTCCTCTTCTCTGTCTCTCCTGTGCGATACCCTCTGGGTCAAGTTACAGAGTCTCCAGAGGGATTTTTGTAAGATGCCAATAAGTAGCATTTTGCATCTAACTTGACGGTGGGGAAAAACATAACGTCAGCAAGGACTCCTAAAGTTCGGACGGCTTCCTCTTAAGAGATAGCCCATATTCTCCTGCCCCTTAAGCTAATCTCAAGTCCTTGCTCGTCATTTTAAGCAATCTACGAAATCCTGCACGGAGCTGATCCTTCCCACAGTGTAAACAGATACAGAACTGCTGGGTACGAAAGTAGGGGGATTCCAACAACATCCTTAAGGGAAGAAACAGGCAGCACGCGGTGGGAGACTGAATTTTGCTAATTTCAAAGTCACACTTTCTTACATTTGTATTACATAGCGTTTCATAAAGACCCAGAACATCAGTCAACTGAGCGCGTTTAGATGTGGAGGACCGCACCCCAGGCCTTCTTAGCCAGAAGCTACTACGACCACAGCTCCGCCCTCTAAAGGAGCCCTCCTCGTGATTTCATGAACCCTGCAAGTTTGAGAGCCCACTGGTATAACACTTTACAAAATACTTCAGTGCCTTTTTAAATTTGTAACCTCACAACCCTGTGATCCAAATGAGTCACTGTGCTGTTTTATATAAAACAACTCACATTTTATCACAAATAAATATATTTCCATGTGCCAAACCCGAAACCCTGGGCAAGCTGTGCCAGCCACAGAAAGCTGGCATGGTGGCAAACTCCTGTAATCCCAGCACTGGGGACACTAAGACAGGACAATCACAATGAGTCTTAGCTGCACAGCAAGACCCTGTACCAAATAAATGATTTTAAAAAAATAATATAGTTCCAATTATAGGACCCAAACAATGAGCACAGATTTATCTGCACGTGTGTGTATTGATTTAATCCAGGACTTCATTCCTGCTTTGCCACTGAGCTATACCCCCAACCTGCTGCAAATGTTTTAGTATGTCATCTATTTCTGATTTTCCAGCCACCTCTCTAACCTTTTCCTGCCAAGCTTTTCCTCTGCCTGGCTTCTGAAAGCTCTGCACCCTGTCTGCATCTCCTGCCCTCCTCTCCTCCACACAGCCTTGCCACCCCCAATGCCCCATTGGCGTCTTTACACTGAGAAGAAGAATCCAAACCTCTGAGGGCTAGCCCTAGAGACCCCCTCCCCAGCCTGCAAGCCTCACCACTCTCATGTTCCCTCAAAGCTGCAGTTTAATTTACATCTCACCTCCAAATTCTGATGTTTTTCCTGTTTCCTATCTCAGCATGGTGCTGCCATCCATGTGAGATCTCTAAGCCAAGAAAAACCACAGGGAGGTCCTCCCCCCCCCCGCCCACCTCTTCTTCGCTCCCTCCATTCCTTTGATAGTTCCCATTGCTCTTAGGATAAAAGCCGCACATCTTGCAAGCCCCCCATCTCTGCCACTTGGTGTGTGCCTCCTGCACATTCTCCCCACCACCACGCCCACTTCTCCCTCAGCTTCTATGAAGCACAGAGACAATGAAGAATGTTTACTTTGCACAAAGCACCACTCTTACAATTTCAGTAGAAAAGCCATTTTCTACCTTGACAGTGCTGACAACAGGTTACATATTTAACTTTCAGAGTGATGCTGATAACATGCTCAGTGGAAACTGGCTACAAGATAGTACATTATTAACTCACGTGTGTGCTTAGATCAGATCTCAGTAGAGAGATAGAATTGGAATTTGTGGATTTGAGAACTTTATCCAGAGGATTAGATTCGCTTTATGTCTTTGGTGGGCACAAAACCTCAGAAATGTACCAGCCGTTAGCACTAAGGTTTCAAACCCCAGCAGAATCTCTGCATTAAGCACAAAGAATGCATGGATTAACAAAGCTCGGGGGGCTTGGACCTGTGTTGGTCTGCAGATTCACCAGAGCACAGTTGTTATTTCAGCTTCTGTGTGGAGAAGGATTCAAAAAAGGTAAAAATAGCACTTAAAAATGCTACCATCCAGCTGACTCCAATTTGCCTACAACTGATATCAATAGTTGTAAAATTTGAACAGCTGGTTGAAGAGCAGGTATGTAGGGGGTGGAAAATAAAAGCAACCCCTACCACTGCCTGTGTTCATGCCTCAATCTCTAAGCCTATGAATACATTACGAACATGTTACCTCACTTGGCAAAACAGGTTTGCAGAGTTAAGGGTCTTGAGATCAGGATCTTTTCTTCAATTATATAGGTGAGTCCAGTGAAACCACCTTTAAATAAAGGGAAGGGGAACAATGACAACAATGTCAAAGAGCACAGTAACAAGAAGGCTGACTTTGAAGATGCAAGGGTCACAAGTGCAGGAATGCAGGAGGTTCTAGAAGCTGGATAAAGAAGGGCACAAGTTCTCTCCCTTGGAACATCCAAAAGAAGGTGTTATAGGTTGGGTCTAGATGACTCTCAAGGCCCATGCACTCAGAGGTGGGACCTATGGAAGGGGAATGGATTATGTTGTAACTCAAAAATCAGATGACAACGAGGCAAGTCCAAAAGGAAAGAAGCGCTTTATTTTAGGTGGTACCCACCGGGTAGCCTCTCCATGCGAGAAGGAGAAGGCCCCCCCGAGGGCTGGGCAGCAGGGCTTTTATGCCCAAAAACTGCAGGCTGGGAGGGGTAAGCAAGCATCGTCACAGAAGCTAAAATGGCCGTTAGGGGAGTACGGGGACAATTTTGATTGGGGGAGACAAATATTTTATCTATATTAGGGAACTTTGTGGCTCAGGGTATGGTCTCACGGGATGGGGTGAAGGGGGCTGAGGCAAGCTGTGTTACAGAAGCTAATTGCATTGGTTAATAGGGGTTGACCTTTACATTGATTGGC